>JAANSN010006659.1:0-10148 GCA_036850665.1 Dicranocentrus wangi | reverse complement strand
TTATGAATGCACAATAATATACGAATAATACTCATAAATATTCGTATGATAATGATTTTTCCCCTTTTATTTAGGTGCCACAAGCGTTATAAGTAATGCTCAAGATCAGTGTAACAAAACGGTTGGAATTTATGAGGAAGTTACGAGTCCACAAGTGACACCAGAAAATCATGGAAAAACGCTTCTTTGTCATTACCGATTCCGACCGTTTAGAACGAATTTGAGGGACTGGGTGCTTAAAATACGGTTTACCAAGTTTAAAGTTGGGAGGCTGGTAAATGATTCATACTGTGAAAATGGATATGTTCAGGTATGTGTGATAATATTTCAAACTAAATTTTTGGAATGTGGAATGTGGTAACCTCCGTAAACATATTGTAACTAAAGGCCCACTGCTATATACATATGTATACCGTTGTCGCATTGTTAACAGATTGTGGATGGGAATGGAAAAAGTACACTAACTAATCGAAGAGAGCCTGGAAAATTCTGTGGAGAAATTGAACAACCTCAAACATTTATTTCGGAAACCAGTATTGTCAGAATTGTATTTTTTGTAGAAAATTTCACTGAACAAACATATTTCCGGTTTGACTCTCGTGCAGATCAGCAATACCAGGTTTACTTGCGATATGGACAACATCCTGAGTTATACCCCAATAGGCGGGGAGAGGTAAGTTTTGTTCGAGTGTTTACTTTTACTGATTACCCCCATGTGCTCTCTACCCCCCATGTGGATTTAAGATTTAATTGCATTTACTGTCTGATTTTCTTTTGAAAGGTTGTTCCGAACACTTATTGCGAACGGGTGTTCCGTGATTGTCGTATGCAGACTTGTTACGTGCAGTCCCCCGCGTATCCAGGAATTTATCCACGGAATCTTCACTGCAAATATTATCTAAACACACGTCTCCCCTCAATAAAGCTTCATATTGAGAATGAAGAGTTCAATGTGGATGGTCAACGGTGTGAGAACCTGATGCTGTGTCCAATGCGTGCCATAGGTTCCGAATGTCCCAACGACTACATTCGGATATATGATGGGAAAGACGAAAAAAGTCCAGTAATTGGAACATTTTGTGGAATGGGAAAATTTCCATATTCAATTGTCGGCTCGGGTTCTGATCTCTTCGTAGAATTTGTCACTTCACCAGCTGGACCATTACTAAACACTGGGTTCCACTTCAACGTGGCTCATTGGCCTGGACATGTGGACACTTCTGGAAAAAAGAATGGAACATGCGACTGGATATTCACAAGTCAGGCGCTTCAAGACTCTGGCGACAAACAAGGACTGTTCTGGTCTGAAGGTCATTGGTATCCACCATCCACATCCTGCACATATTTGATACTCGGAAAACCTGAGGAAATAGTTCGTCTGTATTTCCCCAGCTTCAGGATCTTGAGGATTGATGCACCAATCCGGAAATGGGAAGGAGAATGCGGGGAATCATTAACAATTTATGACGCTGCTTGGGCAGATGATTCAAAAATTATCAAAACATTTTGTGACACATTTTCAAAACCTTCGGAAAAGCAAGAATTTATTTCCACAACGAACGCCCTGTTTGTCAGATTTGAAAGTAAAACGGGAAGTTACAGTGGCTCATCCCTGTATTACTGGGCTCATTATGACTTTTTCAATAACAGTCATTTTGGAGAGTACATTGCTGGCACCTCGTGTGACGAAGTGTTTACGAGTTGGCACAAAGTAGAAGGAAGATTTACGTCACCACTGAACACTCTCATTTACCAATCTGGAGGACAACCCGTTGTCTGTCGATATAGGTTCATCACTCAAAGGAGGCGATTTGCAAGGGTTGTATTGCGGATAGAAAACATCAATTTTAAATATAACCAGGATTCCTGTGTCAACTGTTGGGAGAATCGAGTCGATAAAGTTATCCTTATGGACAAACACAGAAACGCTTCACGCATATGTTTATGCAAGGAAAATCAAGGGCAGTATTCATATCCGGTAACACTGACGTCCCAAGGGGAGGAGGCTGAAGTTACTCTAAAGATTGATCCCCGACATGCTCTCAACAACTACTTCAAAATCAATGTTCCTATCTTTGAAGGATCATACAGATTTATACACGGGCCGCTCTGTGGTCCTACAGAACTAGGTCCTTCCGCCGATGGCAAACTACGATTTCCATTTTACTATAACCCATCCTTAAGGGATCAGCCTGTGTCGTGTTTGTGGGAATTGAAAGTGCATCCTGAAAAGGATATATGGATTCATTTGGACAAACTTGTATTCGCTGCATCCAGCAAGTCTTGCCAAGACGCGAAACTGGAATTCTATCTCCCTTCACTTGCCACGCCTGCTGTAACGCCAGGAGTATATTATAATCCGTCAATGGGTATATCTCCGTATCACTCTTATTCTGCTCCGAAGCAACAACATCAGCCACTTTTGACACTCTGTGGCGACTCCAATGTTGGAGATAGAAAAACTGAAATCACTTCCGAGCTACCCATTCTTTCCGCTCAGAAACTGCAACAAGGTGGTCCTTTAACTATACGCCTGGAAGCCTCTGCAGCGGCCAAACTCAATTTTATCATCTCCTGGACAGAGCTTTATCAACTGCCAAAGAATCCAGACGGGAGTGTAATGACATCCAAACTAGAGCAGCGTGCTGAAGATTGTGGATTCGTGTGCCCGGGCCCGGAAGGCGTTTGTATTGCGAAGGAACTTGTCTGCAATGGTGTTCAAAACTGTCCCAGTAATGCGACAGGAGACGACGATGAGTCAGAGTCGAAGTGCAAATCTACTGACAATCAGTTTATTGTTTTTAATGTCCAGCTCAATATTACTTGGGTCACTGCTTCGGTCGTTGGTGGCTCTATTGCTCTTCTCTTTTGTCTGTGTTGCGTGATTTGTTGTAGATGTTGTAGAAGGAAGGAGCCTGATGATCCAGACTACTGAAATTAACAACACAACACTACTTGTGTAATGCAATATGTAGTTTAAAAGACAAATGCCATCTTAGAATGAAATATGGATAGTGGAGGGGTCCTTTCCTTATGGGTAATAATAAAGTATTGTAGGTAGGAAATATTATAGACATTCCGAACGCCAAGATCATAAACTCGCCTTTAGGATACAACAACCGACCTATACCAGCTTGTTTCAAGGTTTGTAATCCTGATCGAAAAAATCCATTCCATTTCCATCCTGATTTGATTTGTATGAAATTACGTTGAATGTGGACACAAAATTCGTACGAGGCAACTGCAGCAACAGGCAAGTAAATTACATCACTTACACAAGGATTGGATTTACAAAACAAGAGAATTATGCTAGATTACCTAATTTTTAAACAAAAACACGACTAAAATCTTTGCAAATCTGCATACGTAGAGTTATGTAACGCACATAATGATTCATACTTTATATTCTATTCACTGTTAATTGCAAATCGTAATTTAACGACATAAGAATGAATACTATAAAAAATGAATAATACCTTAATTAGAGAGAAAATATAACCTGTGAACAATAAATGGGTCACACGCATTAAGTTTAATTTTTAACTCTACAAAAGTAGCATTAGAACTACTTCAAATATGCTTCAAGTCATACCTAACCTAGATGAACTAAAATTAAAGCCAAAATCAATCAGTATTCCTTGATCTTATAAAATTTTAATCCTCGTACTGGGAAAGATGTAAGATGAATGGACATAAATGTAAAAAGTACAATAAAAGTGATTCTTAAATAAGTGTAATTAGTCTCATGTATCATCATTCAATAATGTAACAATCTAAGCACGATAAGAAGCAACTAAAGAAGTATTGGAAAAAGTTTTTATATAAAATTTAAATCCTTCGGATGTGCACATCTGCCATACAATAAAAACTTGTTTTAACATGTACCAACAATAATAAAAGAATTCAACAATATTATTAATAATTTATTTATTAATAACTTAGAGCGCCTTAATGAACACTATTCTGCATGTAGAAATAATAAGAATATTTAACATGTAATACACACGTCGGGGTTGTTTATAATTACAATCATTACATATCGTCAATTTTATACTAATTTTTCCCAGCGTCACGGTTATGCCCAGCTTTATGACTAAGAAATGCTAAATGTCCTTTATTGCATTTATTAGCGTAATGTCCTTTGTAGCCACACTGAAAGTAAAATAGAACAAATTGTTATTATTACAATGGTAGTGAGTGATGGGTCGTAGCTATGTCTGTTTTCCTTGTGCGCCCAGTGACAAGTATTTTAAATGAAACGAGACATCTAGATTGACTAGATAGATAGATAGATAGATGTACATATGATTAGAACATGTCTGATCGCATCTCTCTTTACCGTAACCAAAATGGTTTACTAGGTTTCCTAAACTTTGTCGAGCCCTGCCTTCTTCCACACACCCAAACCGATAATGAACTGGGATTGGGATTTTTTAACTTCTAATCTCTCTTGTGAGATTCACCGTGCGCACATGGACAACACACAGACATGATATAATGGTAATGCTGATCACTGACGTTTTCAGCTTCATAGTCTAATTTCAAATTTTATAGTTTATAAATGTTTACATACTTTATAGCACACGACGTCTTCAAGTGCTCTTCTAGGCTGTTCATCACGTTCGCCCCGGTTTTCCCGTTCACGATTCTCATTGCGGTGATGACCTCTTGCGAAAAATGGTGGCCGAGGGTGAAACTGATAGGGTTGGTACGTGTTGTAATTACCTTGAGAATGTTCACCAGGTCTTCTACCTGGAATATGATGCGGCTGATGCTGCTGTGGAGTATGCATCTGGTGATGATGCGGTTGCATCGGATGATGATTTTGCTGTGGATGTGGAGGAAATTCTGGTCTTTCTATAGGCCTGTTATTACTTTCTCCCTGTGGCGTTTCTTCATCGTTTCTTGATGATATATTGACATTCATATTGTACGAGTTTTCATTCTCCGTATTTTTTGGGCATTGGTACGATTTATGCCCCGCTTCTCCACAAACATGGCATATGATTCCGGCTTTACGGGCTTTTAATGCAGTCTCGTCAATTTGGGGTAAGTCAAACTGCGCACTGTGACAAAAGGGTTATTTTGTTTAACGCTAAACACATAATAAATCAGCATTAAATAAAGTACAATTCTATAGTACCGACTTACTGAACAAATTTACAATCAGGGCCTTCCGGGCAAAATCCTGCTAAATAATTAAGACACAAAACTTTTCGTATATGCTTATGTCTACAATGTGGTCCATGTCTGCAAAATCCTCTGTCATACCAAGGACAAGGGCGTACTTTGGATTCTGGATCAATGTGTAGAAACGGACATTCCTTGTTATGACAGGCGTCTGCAAAAATCACAATATTAATTACATTCATCAATCAACAAATCCACTGCTCCTACATGAACCCTCATATAACATATAACGCTTATCGTTAGTGCTATTTATTATTGAAATTTGAAATTACAGAAGCAATAACAACAACTTACTAAATCTTGTATAAAAATAACATTCCGGCATCTTGGTCATATCATACTCGTGCAAAAACTCGCATTGATCCCCCTTTTTACAAAGTCCTCTCAGCCAGTGCTTACACACTACCGTCCTGTCACCTCGCACATGCCTGAATGGACACTGTGACGCTTTTATACACGATCCTTCTATGAAAAATTCGCATATCGCCGAAGTAGACTCTACAAATAAGTAAATGAGTTAAAAAATCATGAAATACATTCCTTTTTTTCTCCCCAAACCTCAAACCTCTCCTCAGTTTTTATTAATCCATCCAGAAACAAACGACAACAACGACACTTACTATCCATCCCGACAAAGGGAAGCGGCTGAGCACCCAGTTGTTGCTCCAGAGCGACCTCAATGTCAAATTTGACACTGTCAACGTTAGCCACCACAGCCTCCATAGCGTCCAAGGAAGGTTTCGTTTCAAGCTCTATCTGATGCGAAGCGAATGATTAAAAAACTCGAACTGTTTTCGAACTTTGGAGTGCTATACTACCAACTATCACGTCACTGAAGTCACTATATTATTATGTATGTATAAACTGCATAAAAACCACCGCAATTTGCACCTCAATGAAACCCAAAGATCTCACTAAAAACGGTTACTTCATTGACTTTTAACTCTTATCAATCAATCCTTAATTGAACACGGACTGATTGTGTGAGTGACACGACTGACGAAATTGGGATAATAATTGAAAATCCTTGGAATTCATACTTCACACTCGTAGCTGCTATTTGTCCGTGTCATTGTAGTTTGCTTTTTGGCCAGGGTCAAAGGTCAGTGATCAACCGATCAGTAGTACTCCAAAAAATGACACTCAACTCAATTTCGGAGAGCATTTGATTGAATCGAATATAAATTGCTTCCGTCCGGATTTCCAGATCTGAGGTTGTTTATGGTTATCTCCCCCAAAACAGTGGTGCTTCATACTCCAGATTTGGTTGGTGTTTACTTGCCGGAAAAACATTTGCTCTGTTGAACTCATCCGCGGACAAAATGTGTCGCTCAAGGTGCCCCACCTCCTCCTCCACCACCTCCACCTGCCTGCACACAACAGCTCTGGTTGCGGTGGTGTTGAAGTTGCCTTGCTTGCACATATTTTCTTATCTCAATTCTCAACCAGGCAGAGAGAGATGAGATGAAGGAACACACGAAAACAAATTTTTATTTGCTTCCCGAAAATTGAGAGGCTGACATGAGTTGNCCTGCCTGCACACAACAGCTCTGGTTGCGGTGGTGTTGAAGTTGCCTTGCTTGCACATATTTTCTTATCTCAATTCTCAACCAGGCAGAGAGAGATGAGATGAAGGAACACACGAAAACAAATTTTTATTTGCTTCCCGAAAATTGAGAGGCTGACATGAGTTGCGTGCGTAGTGGGTTTCTGATGGATGGGATAAAATATAAATATTGTCTGACGGAGACACACACGTTGTGTTTGTGAGTGATGATGAGATGAATGATAAATCTGGATAATTGGAAACAGGTATTTCTTTTTAGATTTTTTTTATAAACTACTGGAATTTCCTCGGGCAAAAAAGTTGCACATCATACTTGTGCACATTTAAAGCAGCTAAAGATCTACTTTTACTTTTGTAATGCTACTTTACTTTCAACGTGTGTTTGTATTGTTACTCTTAGGAAATATTTGTGGAATGAGGATGTGACGAAGACTGATAACAACATCGTTATCATTAGCAAATACTCCACCTGTCATCTGTATGGTGGTGGTGGTAGTACACAAGGTGGATCAGGCAGGTGAATGAATTTAGTATAGATTTTTTGGAGGTGATCGAAAAACAGTCAAAAACTTGTTTTTCCTCAGACTGAACTTCTGATGTTGTGAAAGTTGGATTGGAAGTGTGCGCTGTGAATATAGGTTGCTGTAAAAGCACTTTAATATCTTAGGAAATATTTGTGGAATGAGGATGTGAAGACTGATATTTAACAACATCGTTATCATTAGCAAATACTCCACCTGTCATCTGTATGGTGGTGGTGGTAGTACACAAGGTGGATCACGGATCAGGTGGATGAATTTAGTATAGATTTTTTGGAGGTGATCGAAAAACAGTCAAAAACTTGTTTTTCCTCAGACTGAACTGACTGATGTTGTGAAAGTTGGAAGTGTGCGCTGTGAATATAGGTTGCTGTAAGCACTTTAAGCAGACCTTTTTTCAAAGGGAAAGCCATTCTCCTGTCGTCGCTCGTAATATCCTGTGCAAATTTATCGAAATGGGGATCCTGGAAAAAATCTCGGAGATTGAAAAGGAGATTGCAAGAACTCAAAAGAATAAGGGTAATTGAAACAAACATGATTTTTTTGTCAAATTGATTTCAATTTTAACTAATTGTATAAATGTCTCGTTGAATTATTGTGTGCCTTTTTGTATTTATTATTCCAGCCACTGAATATCACTTGGGAGTTTTGAAGGCCAAGTTGGCAAAATATCGTTCGGAGCTGTTGGCACCGTCAAAGAAAGGAGGGGATAAAGGGGAGGTAAGAACGAGAAGAGTGTTTTAAGCTTGTTTCTAAATACACGGTTCTCTCTTTTTATTTATGTATTAGTGACAAAATATATTTGGGAATTTTAGGGATTTGATGTCTTGAAGTCTGGCGATGCGCGTGTGGCATTGATTGGGTTTCCTTCCGTTGGAAAGGTGATTCATTACTATTATTATTATTATGATTTTGCTCAAAACCTCCAAAGTTGTGGGATCCGCAAATGTTTTGTTTAGTGATCATCTCAATCTCAATCTCATGCTTTATAATTTGTTTCCAGTCCACCCTGCTGAGCACTATCACCACAACTCAGAGCGAATGTGCCTCATATGAGTTTACAACGTTAACGTGTATTCCAGGTGTGATAGAGTATAAAGGAGCAAATATTCAGTTGCTTGATCTTCCAGGAATTATTGAAGGCGCTGCTCAAGGAAAAGGTGTGTATTGGGCTAGAAAAGCGATTAAATTGACAGGCTAATTATGGCTACACATGGTTTGGTTGGGCTGTGAAATATCTCGCTGTAATTGATTGAAATTGTGTCATATTTTTTAACAGGTAGAGGCAGGCAAGTTATTGCTGTTGCTCGAACAGCAGACGTTGTACTAATGATGTTAGATGCCACGAAAGGAGATGTACAACGAACTTTGCTGGAATCTGAATTGGAAGCTGTAGGAATTCGGTTGAATAAGCAGAAACCAAACATATATTTTAAGGTACGTAGTAAATGAGGGTTTAAGTTAATATTAAGAGCATTTGTGATTTTGTTGTACGAAATGTTTACTAATTGTAAGTTTTGATGATGAAATGGATGCTTTCAGGTAAAGAAAGCCGGCGGCTTGTCATTCAATTCTACGTGTCCTTTGAGCAGGGTTGATGAAAAACTCGTACAGATGATATTACACGAGTATAAAATTTTTAACGCGGAAGTTTTATTTCGGGAAGATTGTACTGCCGACGAATTAATTGATGTTATTTCTGCTAATCGCGTTTACATGCCTTGTCTATACGTTTATAACAAAATTGACCAAATATCAATAGAAGAAGTTGATAAATTGGCTAGAAAACCCAATACATGTGTCGTGAGGTATGTTGATAAGTGATGCAGTTGTAAAGATACATAATTTTAATTATATTCAATGTCTTCAAAACAGGTGTTAAATATTTTATGTGATTTCAGTTGTAACATGAAGTTAAATCTAGATTACTTGCTTGAGATGTTGTGGGAGAAGCTATCTCTCATCCGTGTATACACTAAAAAACCTGGAGAACCTCCAGATTTTCTAGGAGGATTAATTTTGCGACGCGGCTGCACGGTCGAACATGTTTGCCACTCCATACATCGTACTATTGCTCAGCATTTCAAATACGCCATTGTTTGGGTAAGTTTCATTTCGTACGACTCTAGTACAATTATGTAGTACACCACATCGTTCATAAGCCAGCATTCTAAATTATTAACTTTTTATATTATTGGCATTGTAGGGAACGAGCACAAAGTACTCGCCGCAACGAGTTGGCCTCCATCATGTTATGAACGACGAGGATGTTATACGAATTGTGAAAAAATAAGCAGCATGTGTGCCCGAGTTAATTGTTTATCATTGAACTTTGAACTGCAACTTTATTTGTACTGTAAACTTAAAATAAACAGCAAGTTATATTAATTTACAGCTACCGATTTTCGTAAAATACGCTAATAAACAATAAATTCTTCACTTTAGTTGTTAGTGTGTTGGAAATTATTTTTTACGGTCATTTCCGATATCACAGATGTAAAAATGTTACACTACTCAATACAAAATACTAATAATACTGAAGAAAAATTTGTCATATACAAAAGAAAACCAATTATGACCATTTAGCGAAATTCAGGTTTAAGACGCCATACCCCCTGGCCTTCAACTCGCCTAAATGTACATAATTGACCCAACATTTTTTTAAAGAGAGGAGTTTCTTCAGGAGGAAGTCGTTCTCCGAAGCGCGATACAATCTCCGTAGTCGTTCCCTGACCATCAATTGTAGCTTGAAATGCAATGAAATTATGGATATCTCGAAACAATTCTTGATGTTCCTGTGTGATATTGCAAGCACTGCTTGGACCAGCATTATTGTCAACCGTGGAACTTGA
>JAANSN010006658.1:0-10149 GCA_036850665.1 Dicranocentrus wangi | reverse complement strand
GTTACAGACGGACGGACAGACGGACAGACGGACAGACGGACAGACGGACATGGCAAGATCATAAGCTCGTCCTTGCTTCGCAGCGAGCTAATAATAATAAAATAAAATAAAAATAACACGCGTATGTTAATCAATATATTTGCCAATAAATAATCCATGAACCTGTACGCGATACAAATAACGTTTTTTTTGGCTGACTACCCACTCACTCAGGTTCGACTATTTATGTTTGCGGTTATTAAACTTTTCTGAATCAATGAACGAGGACGTTCATCGGTATAGCGAAGGGGATGTCATATTGTGGTATCCCGTCACAATACGATATCATAACGCTTTGACAACATATGAATAAAGATGATTAGGTCAGGAAAGTTGTAGTTATACAAGATCTGACTCAATGCCAATGCCAACGTTATGCACTCGAAAAGTGCATTTCTTTGCATTTTATCATTGCACAAAGTGCAAGGTCGCATCGTCTTCAATGTGCAACTTTCGTGGAATACAACTAGGTCAGTGAGTTAGTGGGTAACTCAGTTAATAAAACGTAACTAGAAATTGCTTAGTTAAGTAGGTTCCCAGGTTTATATAACAATTAAATTACTTATGTAAGTATACTTAAATTACGAAAGTTATGTAAAATCCAGTTCTATGCCGATCTAAACGTTTTGTAAATTATAAATATGAGAGAAAAATAGGAATAAAGACATTTTGTGTGTCTTGACTTTCAACAGGAAACTTGTGCTTTCTCGTAGCTTATTTCTATCCACAAAAATCATAACACATCGTTCAAACCAACCAAGAGAATATCACAACCTTACAATATATTCTATACGTTAAACTTTAAGCTGGTTTTTTACCTCTATTTTTGCAGAAAATTACGTCTTACAAAATCTAATTCCAAAACTGTATTCTGTACATATAAATTAGTCTAGAACAGTTTTTGCTAGAAAATTTTTGCCGATAAAATCATATTTTAAAATTAAGTACTGGGGGCGTATATGAGGTTTACATAAAATTAATGTCATATTCGTAATCTATATATCTGAATTATGTAGAATCGACACTTCGTTTGTCAAAGTTCAAGCGGCACCTCAAATACTTCTATTGTTAGTTTTATGACGTTATGATGCACAAAGAGCGGAAATCACTTTATGGACTCATGTATCATTAACACGTGCATGCAATAAAATCCTTTATGATTTTTTAAATCTAATTTCAATTTCATCCAGTTACTTTATTACACCATTGATACTTCCGAAAGGCAAAATATGCAGTTAAGCAACATAACCAATAAAATGATAAAAAGCAACATAATATATATTTCCATTTTATTGAATCTTTTACTCCCAAAAGCAATAGGACTCCCAGTTGATTCTCAGTCGTGGACCACATAGTCTGTAGGGTTCTTTATCATTTCAGGTTATTCATTGATTTGGGAGCCATTAGATACGGACATGTTGCTCCGTCTAGTTCTTCTTGCGCAGCTGGCTTTCTCCGCTGTGGAACTGGGCTTTGGTACCCCTCAATACAACCACTTGAAAATTAGTTATTAAGTATACATATTTACAATCTAATTGTTGATATCATGCTGTGTAAATTTAGATCACGTGCAGAATATGCATGGTTACACAAAGTCTATTCCCAATTTGCCAGAGTTCTTCAAAGAAATTGGTAAAATTATTAAACAAATTGTAGCTGTGAAAACAAAATGTTTGAAGAGCTCATTTAAGTATTTACACCCAAACAGGTTGGGAGGAAGGCATTGCGACCCTTGCTCAAGGAAATTACCGGTATGGACCTGGACACACGGATGTCCATGCTAGCTTTCTTCCACCGGGGACGTACACCAATGCATCTTGCATAATAATTGCAATATTTGATGTGGTTTCATTCCCCCAATGTTTCGAGTTAGGCAAGGAATTCGAAGACACGCTTATCACCGGGAAACGAGCCAAGGTAGCCTGTTGCGAATTATTTTTCAAATGAACAATAAATGAGCACGTCGGTCGCCGAGCTAAGGATACTTATTGCTTTTAATTCTGCAGTGTGTAGTTTCCGTGAAAGGGAATGATCATGAACGTCACCAGACGGCTGATCGATGGTCCTACAATTACTCACCAGATTGTCATGTACAAAGGGAGCTCGCCTTTTGAGCCTGAAGCGATTAGAATGAATGTAACTAGTACGTGTAATAAGGTCACTATACACGCCGAGTTGTTCACTATAGAGGACCCGGACAAGTTACCCCCTGAGGAGGGTTACCCCGAACCACCAAACGTGCAATGAGTCAGAATCCAAAAGGAGGATTTAATAAACATTTGGTAGCACCGTAAATACTTAGCTCACAGTAAAATATTGTGGGAACGCTGGTAATCACGTTGGGCGAACAAGTCATGTTTTAAGAAATTTTACAAACTGTAATAAAAACTGCATTTTGTAAACATCAAAATTTGTTTAGACATGTTAAATATTGTTTTAAGGGACATCTCCATTCCCCATTATGATTCCATAATAATATTATGCATAATAGGCAGGCAGATCATTTTTAACAAAATAACAATGATTGTAATAATTATTTTTAATTTTATTTATTGTCATAAGTGGTCCGACATGAAGAGGAATTGTAACCAAAATGACATCAGTCACATATATACAATTATAATATTAGCATCCATCTTGTGTTGTGATGGAACAGGGCAGTGGGAGTAGGAATGGTGTTGTTGATAGTGAATTTATTTTTTAAAATGGTACATTTTATTAATAATTATATTTTTATTTTGTTTTTTTCCCAACTCCACCACCACGAGAAACTCCTTACAGCCAACTTTGTCTGTCTTTGCGAGTGCTGCTTCGCCCCCGTTCCTGTCGCAAGGCCAATCTTCGCGCTCACATGTTCTCCCACAAGAGCGAGGAGGAGAAGGCAGCCGGAAAATCTTTACTTGTTCCCCTACACCACTTTTGTGTCACACACGGCCACCCACCTGGTTTGCCGTGCTTCCGGCGGGTGCACCTTCCAAGTTGATTTCGACCCCTACACAGCGTTCAAACTCATGCGGAACCACATACTGGAAGTCCACCTCCGACGAACCATGGAACATTTGGAGGAACAACGACAATGTCAGTCAAAATAAATTCCCCCAACAAAATATTCAAATGAAGGAATTAGTGCAAAAAACTAATAATCTTTTCCAATCTTCATTTTTTAGCGACCCCTCATCCATGTTATCTCTGCAACAAGGACTTTCCGAACGAGTCCAGTTTCCGCCAGCACGTGCCCCTCACCCATGAGCACATTTCGCCGGAAAGGTGGAGCGCCCTGGCAGTCTGCGAAATCTGCCTGTGTCCGGTCCCGAAGAATGCGTTGCGGGAGCACATGTTCCACCACAAAAGCGAGCAGGAGAAGGAGGCCGCCATCAGGGCCGACGCGGTTCCCTACAAGAGCAAGGCCCGGCTGAGAAGGCTAAGAATGGGGGGGTTCAAATGCACTTTCGGAAGCTGCTCGTGGGTGTTCACCAATGGAGAAATACCTGCTCTTCCACCTCAAAGGTCATGAGCGCGAGATGGAGCAGGGGGATCCGTCCAAGAAACGGGCGTCCCTGCCAGCCAAAATAGTCATCCCCTTTGTAATCGCGGATGATGACTCAAAGCTGCTTCTTGTTCGTCAGGGGACGTTCGTGTCGAAGACGGAGACCCACCTGGTCTGTCACGCTCTTGGGTGCGACTTTAGGGTGGAATTGGACTATTATACGGCTTTCCAGGAGATGAGGAACCACATTCTCGAAATTCATCGGGGCCAGAAGCATACCGGAAGTAAGTATGGATGGATGGTGGCATGGATAGTGAATTACTCTTGATTANTTAATTTTATTTATTGTCATAAGTGGTCCGACATGAAGAGGAATTGTAACCAAAATGACATCAGTCACATATATACAATTATAATATTAGCATCCATCTTGTGTTGTGATGGAACAGGGCAGTGGGAGTAGGAATGGTGTTGTTGATAGTGAATTTATTTTTTAAAATGGTACGTTTTATTAATAATTATATTTTTATTTTGTTTTTTTCCCAACTCCACCACCACGAGAAACTCCTTACAGCCAACTTTGTCTGTCTTTGCGAGTGCTGCTTCGCCCCAGTTCCCTGTCCCAAGGCCCAATCTTCGCGCTCACATGTTCTCCCACAAGAGCGAGGAGGAGAAGGCGGCCGCGGCGGCTTCAGGAAATCCGCCTTATTCTATCCGGACACCAAAGGACAGTGAAAGGATGTTGGAGGAAGGGGACTGGCACAGGTGCAGCTGGGAGGGGTGCTCCACAAAGCATGCAAAACGCCAAGGCAACTCCACCGCCACCTCCAAACTCATGATCCTCGGGGGCAGCGGACCGACTACACCACCTGCGAGGAATGCGGCCCTTCCGTTTGCGTGGGCTCGTTGAAGGCGCACATGCTCCGGATGCACCACCCCGATGCTAACCTGTCCGTATTGCGACAAAAAGTATTTCTCTGAGCAGAAATCCATTTCTGAGAGCCATCTTCAGGGGCAGGGGATCATCAAGTCGCTCATGTGTGCCGGGTGTGGGTCAGCTTCTACGACAAAGGAGAACTTGAAGACTCACATGGAACGGAAGCATGGACCGCCGCCCCAGAGCACGGCGGACACCATTCCGACTCCACCGCTCCAGTGTGACCATTGCGAGAAAACGTTTATTAAAAAGCAGGGTCTGAGGGAACATGTTTAGGAAACATCACTCGGACATTGTGATTCCCAGGCGGAGGCTCAATAAGTTGAACAGGATGGGGACGGAGGATGATGATAATGACGTGGAGGAGAAACCGGTTTATGGACCTATTCAGAGGTGGCCTTGTTCCATGCGAGAGGACATGCTCGCAAAAAACCCATCTGAAGGCGCCCATGGCCTGATTTGGAGTAGTGATTCAAGTTACGCCAATTGTTACTATTAATGACTACTTAGGACCATTAATTAAAACTTTTTGTATACATAAGAAGGGACACCAATTAATTGTACATATTATATGTCAGTAATGTAATGTCGATATCGTTGTCAATAGTATTAAAAGTAAAAGTAAACTCATGAATTCAAAACTAACTGGATTTTAATATTTACATACTTCGTGTCTTCATTCATGTAATAATTAGTAATTAATTCAAGTATCGCCCAATATTCATTTTGCAACTGAAACGTGCGGTTTCGCAATTCAAAATTGAACGCATTCAGTTCGCGTGTGCTAGTTCAAAACTGCTTAATCCGAATTTGTTTAAAAAATCTTTCTAAAATTTGAGAGAAGGGAAACTGGAAAACCTCTGGTTTGGTTGGGGTCTTAATGAACTATGGAGATGTGTTAAGTGGAACTTGTTGTCGACCAATAAAAATAATAATTCCAGCTTGTATTTTATAATAATTTATTCTAGGAACAAGCGGGTAAACGTGTAATGTAAATATATGTAAACATGTATTAGCACAAATATTATATTATGTACTTCGCACAGTTTTTAATGGATTCAATACGTTTTTCATATGATGAATACCATAATCTAAAAGAATTCCCATCCAACATTTGGTTTGATGTGTCTTTATGACATTTACTGTGATCACTGATGATGATGATGATGATGATGATGATCAGGCTGCAAACAACATTTTGAAATGGTCTCATCCATATCCTGTCCACGTCTGCCATCCTTCAGATCATTTTAAAATCAGAACTACATGTCTTTTTTCTGATTTGTAACGTCGGTAGGTTTACTTTGAAAAATAAAATAGTAGTCCATGCTGTGGTGGGGGTGGGTCAAGAAAATCTGGAATAGTTCAATTAAACTAGAAATTAAATAGATATAAGTAGATCCTTACAAATTAATCCCTTTTCCAAAGGGGTCTCCAGCTAGTGCTTAATAAAAAAAGAGTTGGGGGCACTGTTGTTACAATGTGCTGATTTAATTGGGGCTGTACTACACAGAACCTTCTGCAAAGAACACAAGTACGTCAGAGGTCATTTACGCTGATTCCAAACTGATATAATGCGAGTTGGATGGAATGGAATTAACCTGTGTGAGTTGATTTTGATCTTACTATTATATTTTCAGAAATCACTGGAAGTGTACCATGGAATTGGCTGAAATAAAATAATAATAATTAGGACTAACGCCTATTAATTTCTTTGTGCCCTTTTCCAATTATGTCCAAGCTATTGGACATTTTTTAATGATAATCATTCATTAAGTGGATGGCATGATGATGAGATATTTTTAAACAATGATAATGATGGAGGCGGAGGGTGAAGCGAGCGAGGGGCGCTTAATCGGTGAGTGTCTGTGTCGGGTCTAGGATATTTGCCAAAAGCACATGGACAGACAGAAGCCCCTGCGGACAATAATCCTTTCCAACAAATTTACAATCAGTTGTAGATATCTCACTCAGTTTTGCTCTCATACCGATCAACTCTGCCGGAATACTTATTAGCAAGGTGCATGAATGCATTGGTGATACAACTATATAAGCATTGCAGCATTGAGTATACATTTCTCGTCAAATGCCATATATGGGACGACAAATAGGATAGCATTTTAGATTCAAACTTCAAACAAGGATGACACCATGTCAGCTGGCAACAAATTATAAGTACTAGCTACTTCAGAAACTACTCTCTAAGCTAGGTACTCACTCTTTCCGTAAAATGATAAGCATAATGATTGTCGTTGTCCGTCGGCCTTTGACGTTCCTTTCTTCAATGCGTTGAAACACCTACAGGAGGAACGGCCCCTAGTAGTCTATTACCATATAGCCACCTTGCTTATTATAATTACAAACATGAATTTTAGACTGGCACATAAAAACAAAAATTGAATATTAGCATATTTTTTATAGTTTAATGTTGGACGTGTGGAAGAGTGTCTGTGATAAGGTCGACTAAAAATCTTTTGAGACGTCATACATGTTTTATCATTTTTATTATAATACTTTAAGATATTCCATTTGCTTTACCCCACAATTTGACGTATTTGACTGATAAATACGTTTGGTAAAATTAAAAGTGCCGTTTCCTAACGGAAAGATTATTACAGGGTCAGGATCAGAATACCACATCACGCTAATAAGATATTTTCCTTCTTACAGCGGTATTCTACAGGAAAGTCAATGCAATGTCCCAACTCGATATTATTATTTTTGCATATAGCAATAATCCCGTTTCCTTCCTGAAGTTGTGGTTTGGTACATGGAGGATTCCCCATTGGAAAAATTGTCATTATTTATATATCGTTTTAAAATATTACAACTGCATTATGCATGTGATTTTGTTATCGTAAAAAGTTCATATTTAAAGGATCATAATTTGTTATTGTATTCAACTTGGAATTAGAAATCGATATTATGGCTAGATTTCTCTTCTCGTGTTACATTCTCGCGCTGTCTGGAAATATTGTGTCTGGAAAGAATGTGAGTTCAAGCAATGCACTTTTGCAAAAGTAAAATTTTCCTGAAAACAAAAAACAACGAGTGTTTTACATTTCGGAAAATCTCATTCTATTGTTTTCAGGATACACTTTTCAGTCACAAACATTTTGGCGTGTCTTTCGACCCATATGTTTCGCAGCGCGACGGATTACTCACCACGGCGAACAGATACAGCGTTCAAGAGTTGGTAGGCATGGTCTCCAAGATTTCGTCCGAGTTCCGCCACCTCCTAATGAGACCACTTTATTATAAGCAAGTGTACGTGGAGCAAGGTAACCTCTCTAAATCCACAAGTCAATAAAACTATACAGTAGGTATTAATTGATTTTCGACGACGTTTCGAGAGTGATTTAATAAAATGAGCGGCGGATTCTGGGATTTTTGGCAGGTCACGATGTGGCGGAAATTCCATTGGCTGTAGCATCATTTAATAAAAAGAGAACTGAACTGGACCAACCCCCGTTGCTACTCACCATGCAGTTCTACATGGACAGCTGGAGAAATGGTGAAGGGAGTGGTAGTTTCCATTTGATAAAAGGGTTAGCCGACGAAGCAAATCGGATTTCTCCCAACACCATTCAAACCCTTTTACTTCAAAACTGGGAATTAAACACCAGTACGCTGAATTCTACGGTGCAACATTTAAAATATGCCCAGTCAATAATCAGCAGCACATCCTCATCCAACAAGATTCAATATAAACTGGGAGCTAGTCTTTACTTTGAGGATTGTGGTCGTTCAGTTTCAGAACTGGAGCCCTATTTTACCGACCTGCTCCCATTTGTGCAAGTTGTTTTATTTGAGAAACTTCCAAACGTTGAGCCCTTTCGACACGGATTGGCAAAAGTCGTCAGAAAACTTATCGGATTATTTGAAAATTGCCAACAAAAAGTGAAAATGGTCAATCCAAACCTCGAAATTGGATTCGTAACAAGCTGGCCAGCTAGTCCTCACGATCCATTTGCTCAAGACTCCGACCTGCCAAAATTCTGGAGACTATTGAATGACTGGGCATCATCCCGCTCAAATACTCTGGTGATACTTGATGAAGCATTTGACAATTCTTACAAAAATCCACCGTTGAATAGAATGGGATGGTGGCATCTAGTCTCTGGTGGAAAAAATCAAATAACTGCGAATGCTAGTGGCTACGTTTTTGAGACAAAGGAGGACGCCTACCTACAGGTAATCTCATTTTTAAGCAATCATAGATTTTATATTCAATGTTCAATGAAATGATCTCACAGAGAGTCTGTTAAAAACGCACTTTGTGTTAAGTCGGAGTCCTTCAGTAGAAAACACGTTTGGATATGGTTTGATCATCCACACTTGACTAACAACGACGGAGGAGGCCACATGGATTTCCTTATTCCCACTGAAAAACTCATTGATCTGGTAAAGACAATTTCGGGGAGGTTTGGAACTATTGTGACGGGATTGACATCTTCCTTTAATGACCATGATACAGGTAAGTAAACCACAACGCAAGCACCAGCAAAACAAAATAATATTAATTTAAGGTAGAGTTCATTATGGCAAGATAAGAGGTTTCACGTTTTGTTTAAATATTTAAAAATATTAATTTAAGTTACTCTGCATGAATATACTCCAGACATCCCCAAGGCAGTTGCATTATTCAATAAACACCATGGACAATTCGGGGGAGGTGGTCAGCAAATTGTTAAACTGATGTTGCAATTTAACTGGGAGGATGGGATTTCGTCCAAGCACAACGGCGGTAATCAATCACGCCTCGACAGAGCCAAAAAGCTAGCAGACGACGCAAACTTGATTTTTCCAGACACTGTCCTTGCTTTCATTCTTCAAGAGGAGGATTTGGATGAGTTGTCAAAGGACAAGCTGACTACTGTCTCAAGCCGTATTATTATGAGAGCTCACTCCCAAACTCATGATTACAAGTTGGGCCTTAGGCTACCATTTGCTAACTGCAATACCACAGTAAAAAAACCAAACTTGCAGCATTTGCTTTCCTCCTCCCTTCCCTACATTCACTTCATTGTATTTGACGTGAATCCAGCCCTTGTAGAGTTTGAGTCTGGGGTTGAGAAATACACCAAAGTACTACATCAGCGGTTTAGCGACTGCCAGAGAAAAATACGAGACCTTGCTCCTGAAACCGAAACGGGATTTGCAGTGTGGTGGCCCGACACTTGGAGTAAAACGTCGGCACAGGATTTGTCAAGTCTAGTACACTTTTGGAAGGGAATGAATGAGTGGGCGGTGAAATGCAACTCCAGCATAATTTTATCAGACGCCTTTGACAACCCCTCAAAGGAAGTCCCTTTGAGCAAACGAGGATGGTGGCGACAAAAACATTACAACTCATCTAATTACAACGCTACAGCAGACCCCGGATTTGAAGAAAAAAGAGAAGTAGAGTATGTCCAAATTCGTTCGATTGCTCCGTTTATGACGCAAACATCAAACTTGGTGGTAAGAGCGGTTGTAGTAGGTTAATAAAAAACGTATTATCATATTAAATCTATTTATTGGAACATGCCTACCTATGCTCATTTCGTTTTTATACAGTGACTAGAAAAGCAAGAGTTTCCTTGCATAGTTAATTCTCCGTATTGTTATTAGCTCGCTGCGTACTAAAAGCGAGCTTATGATTTAGGCCTAGCCGTCCGTCCGTCCGTCCGTCTGTCTGTCTGTC
>JAANSN010006657.1:0-10151 GCA_036850665.1 Dicranocentrus wangi | reverse complement strand
ATACACAGGACAGACAAGTACCCACTCCCAAAACTTTTTGCCCTGTTTTTATAATGTACCATGTACACATTCCACATAATAAGAGAAAAGCTATGTACGTACTGAAACAATTACTAAACCTATGGCAAAATTTCAACTTTTAAAAGTGTAAATGCAGAATCCTCGCAGCCGACCCTGCAAGGATGTTCTGCTGATTCATCCCAACCCAACCCACCTCCTCATCACTAAATGTGATATAAAATTCTAGGAATTAGTAATTCGTGTCCAAAATTGTCATAATGACTAACGAGTCATACAAGTTGATGAAATAAATGGAAGGAAATATCATTTGCATCATAATACCATATCGCCGGTGGCATTATTGTGGCATACTCAAGTGATCGAATCTGCTTTGACTTTGACTGTACATCACAGTTGTTATCTATCATTTACAAAAATTCACCTCATTCAAGTGCATATAATCCCATGATTAATCCCGCATCCTAATCTATCTATACTAAATGAAAATCGAAAGCAAAAAATTTTGTTTAGCGATACTGCGGATTATAATATGAGATGAATGGATATTGATTAGATTAGGATTAAATATTATGCATAAATAATTTTTAAAAATTCGTGTTTGTTCTCCAAACTTAATCTAAACTCCAAAAGGTAGAGAAATGGTGGCAATAAAAAAATTTGCTAGTAGCAGGTAATTTATTATATTCAAACAAGGACTAGACACACTAGCAAAGGAGGAGAAGCTACAGAGAGATTATTTTTATACAAAAAATTAACCCCAAATATAAATTTTTAGAATGGGTCGTGCTAAAGACGTGCTATTTGTTCAATTTGATAATCCTGTCGCCACTTATGTGGCTGGACAGATGGTAAGTGGACACGTAATTGTAGTAAATCCAACGCCAAAAGACATAATAGGTACGGCTATTACTAAAACAATATGGTTTAAAACTTACATCAATTGTTATTATATAGTGTATTATATTTTCTAAACCTTACTCGTTCTTTTTTGTGTGATAGCAGAGGTGTCCATTTTGCTGGAGGGAAATGGACAAGTGCGAATCCCAGTCCCAGAATCCACATCGTTAGCAGTAAAAGCAAAGGAAAAATATGTTAACCAAAAGTTTTGTCTTGTGGGTGATGGTATGTTTTAAGCTAAAAATTGCAAAAACTTTTCTTCTTTTCTATTTTTACTAGTTGATAAAACACTTTTTGATTATTCCAATTCTCCCACACAGGACTTAATGTAATTACGCTTGCAAAAGGGACCACCACCAAGTCTAGTCGGCGACCTATCCGTTTTGATTGGAACTGTTCCATTGAGGAGCACATCCGTCGACAACCTGTTGTGGCCTCTGACTTGTGCGACACCACAACCAACCGATGAAGCTTATGGCTTTAGAATGCTGCCTATTGCTGGACCACCACCCACTGCACCATACCAAAACACCGCGGAAGCCGTACATGATTTGATTGCACATAATAATATTGCATATTATAGTAGTATTGCTCTACCATCAGCCCCAGCACTGAACGATGATCTTGGGCTTGACCTTCGTAAGTCCGACTTCGACTTAAAGATTTCTAAAGTTAATTTTATTGTTATGCACTCCAACACCTCGTACGTATAACTAAACATCCCATGTTTGGTAGTGCAAGCTTAGCTTTAGCTGTGATGAAGATAATACGAGAATACCATACACCTGAATCGTTTGTCCTATATAGCACCTCCTACGTATGACGAAGCAATGGGGATGACCGGATGACATTCGCTAACGGGCAACATGAATCGTCAGGAGAGAAGCAATACTTGACTAACTGAACATTCTTCGTTTGTTATATTTGAATCTGCATAAGATGTGAAAATGACGTTAGGAGAAAATTTGTTGATTTTTGTAACACTAATAACTAAATGAACACATTGACAATATATCTTAACATCAACAAAGAAAAATAGACAGAGGTGCAATCGCCATCAGGCATTTGCAAATTCATTATATCCATTCCATCCAAATTCGTCATGAGCAAAAATGCAATTCTTGGTGCTGGAAGCAAAAGCGAAGGTACATGCTGTAACATGCAACGGCATGACGAAAGCAGTTTCCACTTGCACTTTTTCAAGAGTGAATGTGAAGTTGAAGGTCATTTTATTCGGATTTGGTTGATACTAGGTATTTATCACAATATATTACTTCACGAGAAAGAGTTGCGACTGATTCTGTACATCCATCCGTTATTGAAGAATTCAGTGCGACAAGACGCAAATAATATATCAGCAAAATGGGAGTAGCCGAATGACTACGCGGAATGCTTTTAAACATTTACCTGCATTAGCATCAATATGTTATGAATAAGCTCGTTTACAATTTCGCCACATCAAGCAAAAGCATTGTAGATAAAGTGTTGACAGTGAGGTGCAGAGGTGCTTGAAATGAAGGTGGACAAAGAAGTTGTTTTTTCCTCAAGGTAATTATTATCTTGGTTGATGCGTTGAAGTGGACTTCATTGTGGCATAAGTTTTGCTTTGACGTTGGTATGATTTCAGTTTATTTGATGATAATATTTGTTGGCACATTAACGCAAATTGTAACCTCAATCACAAAATTCGCGAGATCGATGGGTAGAAATATGTGAAAATACGGCCAAGCTCGTGTAGTTCGGCGGAGGCGAATCGAACAATTCGTCGCATGCCATGTATCTCAATTTAACTACAACTTTATACACACTAATCCTTTGAAATTCTGGAAATGATTATAAACATCAAGTACACGGATTTAAGAATGCAATGAGGAAAAAATAGACCCATTAGTAAATTGATTCAAGCAAATAACACAAATATGAACTACATTTTTGCTGTTCAAACGGATTTGCGTTAAAGGCATCAGCATCAGAGGAATACCATTTGTGAGATCGCATTTCATTGCAGGTTTTGCAGTTTTTCACAAGTTTGAAGTTGAAGATATTTTACTCAGGTTTGGCTGATACACTCTGGATGAGAATATCACTCCGTGAAAAAACTGTTTTACTAAATGAAGACAGTGTTTGAATTGCTGGTTCACACTCTTTACATTGCAGAGATTGAGTACAAAGGGATTTGATGATAACCTCAATATTCTCAAATGAAACAAGAATAAGCTGCAAACCTGCAGTTTTGGGATGCTTTAATACAGCGGATTATACATAGGTATGCATTGAAGCATTCTATTACATCCACTGCCCATTAGCTACCTGCTCTCTGAGAAGCAGTATCTCTTTTCGACATGTAATTTAATATAGTAGAAAGAGACGAGATATGCTAACAAAATCCCACCTACATGGAAAAGTAGGAGGAGCAAAGGTTTGAACTACGCAATGTATTTTCTCTTTATAAACGCGTTGCTAAGCAGAATCAGGCATTGAATTTTTCCACGCAGCATTAAACACATTCAATATATTTATACATACCTAAAATAAAATCCGTATGTTGGAAAATGCATATTGAGGCGTTAAATGATTCAGAAAATGCATGCGAAACCAAATCATGAATATTACTTAGCCTCTCATACATGCAATCCATAAACAGATAAATATCTCCAGGTTATCTGGGGACAAGTATTTAAGCAGTTTTGGTACATGGGTAGTAACTCGTGTTTTCAAATGACTGCACTCAGCATTGGTGTGCAAATTTTTTGCAAGAACCAAAGAAAGCAGAAACCTCTATAACAGCATTTGAAACTTGCATTAGCATTTGATCTTTTACAACGAAAAGTGTAGCCGTTTCACGCTTAAATTGGAGATTCTCTACAGCAATAGAAAACTCCTTTTTACATTGTCGAGAAAAATCAGAGATTTATATCGAGAAGAAGAAGAATGGAGGAATGGGAGAGAGAACATATCCGAAAGAACCTACCGGACCTGACCAAAGTAACAAAGTTCAGACAGTCGCTGTTGGATAAACTGAAAGCCGAAGGGGTTATCGTGGACGAGGATGTCGACGATCTGGTAAACTAAACCATACCTTTGCAGAATCATTTTGTGTTTATTGAGACAAGTCCATGTTATCATTTTTACTGGGCTCTTCATTTGTAGACGGTGGAAGGACTACCAGCATACAAAAGAATTTCCGAGTTGTATAATACGTTAAAAACAAAAGCCAAGGGTTTTCAAGCGCTGTCTAATGCACTCCTCGCGGACGGTCAAACAGGGGCTCATCTGATCCTCCTGCGGGGCCTCGTCAATCATAATGGAACACTTTCAGTCAAATTAGCATCCATCACCGTATTCGCCTCCATTCATCCAGAAATTAATGTGCTGCTTGATGACGTCAATAGTAACATTCTGATAATATCTACACCAGACCTGCAGCTGTCCCTCAAACGGTGCACCGATGTTGGGGCAAGTCACATGGTTGTTTATAATGAGAAAAACGTCAGACTTTCGAAGACGGTGCTACAGAATATGGACGCTGAGGCTGTGCTTGTGGTGCCATGTGACTCAGTTGAAGCCATGCTGAGGAGGCTGGAGGGATACACAAGAAATTTTGTTCTATTTACAACAGAAACAGAAAAGGAAATAAAGGAAAGCCTGGGCCAAACGTCTTCAATGCCAAATTCTTTCCAAAAATTTGCAAATTTATTTTCAAAATCATCTCAAACTAAAAATAAAAAAATTGTCCAGGAAGAAATTTGTTGGACAGACCTTACTCCCGAAGCCCAGCATGTTGTTCTGCAACAAAGCGTCAAATTTCAGAATCAAGTTATTCATCTCAAAGACATCCCAACAGAGATACTCCCATCTGACGAAATAAAGGGTCACGTTGCGATGGATTTGCTGAGCGGAATGTGTCCAGAGTTAGTGAAAAATAGTATCCCCACATCCCCAAATTACTACATCCCACGGAAGATTGAGAGTAGGGTGAGGTTATCCCCAGAAGTATTTCAAAATGCAGGAAATGATATATTCATTTTAGAAGGACAGGAATTGTATCAATTAACCAACTTGGCAAGCAAAGGAGGCGGGCAGGCGGCCCCTGTGTCCCGATCTTCCGAACAGCTAAAAGTATTAACAGCACAATTCATTGAACTGGAATATCCCAAAGACTATGAAGACATTTGCATGCTTAGCAAAAATCCGGTCCACTTGATATCTCACAGTAATGGAGAGTATGTCTGGAGGAAAAGCCACAACTCGTTGGGATGCCTTCAAAAATATATCCTTGAGACCCAAAACCACGTCGAAGATGAAGATGACTTTGTTGAGAGATGTTTAAAGTCTCAGAGTCCAATTTGCATTGCAGACAGTCCGGGAATGGGAAAAACGCTGCTGTTAATCAGAATTGCGGAGAAAGTGATACGTGAAAGTTCCACCGAGATAGTTGTAGTGAGGTTCTTAACACTTAGGGAGCTAATTCCAGATATACAAAAGCAACCAAAAATAGATGTGGATTTTGTTTGTGAATTAATCGCAAGGTCAGCCTCAGAATATAGCTTTGGAAAGCAAATAGTGAGCCAAGCTTTAAAATCAGAGAAGGTTAAGTGTCACATGTTTCTTGATGGCTACGATGAATTGCTAAGTAATCAGATTAACACTGTAAAACAATTTCTTGAGTGTTTAAGAAAATTGAAAGCCACGCAGATCTACATGACTACCCGACTGAATAGGTGTCACGAACTGGAGGAGGCGTTGCTTACTCTAGGCTTCCATATCAAGCCATTTGACGAAGACCACCAGGTGAGATTTCTTGTCGGCTACTGGAATGAGGTTGGAGCCGTGAAAAATGACAGACTCGAACAATTTGCAAAATCATGTTTGAGACGACTCAAGACAAACATGACAGAATCTGAACGGGATATTGCAGGTATCCCCCTTCAATGTCGACTTCTAGCTGATGTTTACACGAACGAGGCTAAGCAGTACTCTGAGGGAAGAGAGCTGGTACTACACACAGAATATTCAGCTTCCACTTTATTTGGAATGTTTCAAATTTTCATGGACATGAGTTTTAGGAAGGTGGAGGCAACGGACAAGGAACGAGTGAGACGTGCACACATGTACCACGCCATCAATCTCATCTTCCCAGAGATTGAACAAGAATTTGCACTGACTCTTCTTGGAGAAGACTTGGGACAACTGGATTCCGTCCTATTTTCACCTGGAATTTTGGAAAAGTCAGCACAAGAAGAGTCTCCCAGATTTATTCATCGCACACTGGCGGAGTACTTGGTCGCACAATTTGTTATCGAATTTTTGGAAACAACACAGCATTTTCTGGAGAGGAAAGTTGTGTATGTGGCTCTTCGTAAAGTGTTATCAACAACAAGTAGGAAGGAGGACATCCTCGTGAGACAGTCACCTCCATTTGCTGATGTACTAATACAATCCAAAATATTTGAATATTCCGTGATTTGCTATTTCTTGAACTCATTTTTGTCGACTAAAGGGGTTGCATGTGATCGACACGAAACTGTGGGAAGTGCCTATTCTATGAATGCTGTTTCGGCTCTTGAGCTCCCTAATATATTCACGGCAACTGTGACAAGCAACTTTGCAGCCGTTGTTTCCTTTATTGTAAACCTGAAGAATTTTAAAACAGTTGATTTCCCGTGGACCAACTTGTTTCTTCTCGCTGCAAAATATGCAGGGACTGATTTGATATGTCAAATAATAACCCTTGCAAAATTTAAACAAGTTCAAATTTCAGAGATAAAGTATACTGAATTCAATACATGGATGAAGGATCGGTTCAGGGTGACTCCACTGCACATAGCTGTTCACTGGGGAAATTACAATATTGCAATACTCCTGCTTAAAAGTTACGGCTTTCATCCCTTGTTGGTACGAGAAAACCAAAAAATTCAGTATTTGCTCCATGTATGTGTAATGAGAAGTTCTGAAGATACTGAGCAAGTTGTTAAAGATAAAACCCAAATAGTTAAGTGGCTCTGTTTGGAAGGGGAAACTGCAACACAGTCAGCCCCGTATCGTCACATTCTAGAGGAACGTTTGGCTGACGGATCAACTCCTCTACTTAGATTGAAAGTTCACTCCAAAATTATTCAGGCATTGATCCAAGTTGGGGCCAATATTAACGCTTGCAATTATAATAATGAATGTGTGCTTCATACAGTGACGGGTGGATTAAGTCCGATCCAATTTCATGAATTGATTGAATCATTCGCAGAAAATACATTTGAACATTACGATCGAGGCGATTCATATTCCGCAAGCATTACTCCACTGCGCAAGGCAATTAAGGACTTGGATATTGAAATGAGAACTGTAGATATATTTCTGGGGAAGGGTGCAGATATAAACAATGTCAGCTGCGGTAGAAGTATTCTATTTGAAGCACTTTTTAGAGGGAGGCCAAAAGAGTTTGTACAACAATTGGCCAAACGGGGTGCTAGTCTCAATATTACCCAAGTGTATGATAGAACCGCCATAATACCTGACAAAGTTATGGAATCCGTCGAGTATATCATTGAGACCACTCCGTCTGTTTTAGAGGCTTGTTCGTGGAAAATGCTCAACTCTGACTCTCAGCCAGACAATCTGCATCCCATTATTAATGCCAAGGTGGATCTGCAAGAAATGGAGACAAACCAACTGTCATCGTTTGTACTTTCGCTTCACACCCATTTCAACCCCACCGTCACTGTCGAACCCTATTTTGTTATTCACAGGTTGACGTCAAGAATTATTCACAGGATAAACTCCATTTCATTCACGTCTGGAAAAGAAGACAATTATTGGGGCCTTGCATTTAATTACAATCAAATCAAGAAGAATAATGTGATCCGAGATGTTCAAGCGTGCGCTACCAAAGTTGTCTTGCTCAGTCAGGCCCTTGTCGACGCAATTGAGAAAGTGTTTGCTCAAACTGGAAAGAATCCAATTGTTGCTGTTGAGGAAATTGGCTTGATGGATCTTCCTAAAAGAGCTCAGCAACTTCTTTCTGATACAAAATTCGCTGTACATTACGAATCCGACCAACTTGGGGATACACGAAATAAAAACTTTCCAACCCACCGAATAAAAGGAAAACTGTTATTTGACTTGACAATTGAACACCACGTCACATTAATAAATCTTGAATATGACGATCTCCGTCTCGCTGTTCCCTACTGGGATCGGGTAGAAATTAGTGATTACAAAATATCAAGCAGGCGAAACATTTCCACAAGTGTTTTTAGGGCTACAGTGGATGACGTGTTTGTTATTAAAGGTTTGGATGATAAAAAATTATCAGGATTTACGGAGGGAATATTAACGGATAAATCCTCTAACCAAATCTCAGCTCTAACTGCAAAATTCATCCAGCTCGAGACTGAAGATGATTTTGAGAAGATATGCAACCTCTCCAACTCTCCAGTTCATTTGTTATCCTACCATGAAGGTAATTTAAGTTGGGTAAAAAGTCACGGCTCTTTAGCATGTGTACAACAATACATCCACGAGCAGCAACAGGAATTCAGTCTATCAGCATTTTTAGAAGAATTTTCAAGACAAGGTGCTCCAAATTTTCTGGCGTATGATGACCGTGAAGATGTTCAACTAAATTCTCTAAGAGCCGCGTTTAAGAAGCAAGTATATCTAAATTCAAAGAGTGTTGCATTTTACATTAACTTTGTTGAAAAACTGGAAACGACCGTTACGCCTGCCACTATAGCTCAGTTTATTGCAGAGAGGCTGTCAGACTACACTCTTGGAAGAGAATACATCATCCATTGTTTGCAGTCAGAAGAGGTTGCGTGCCACCTAATTTTTCATTACTTTCCCTCGATACATAACGACATGTCAACAATTTCGAAACTCGTCTGCTATGCCCAACCATTCAAAAACACTTACATTCATTTTGCTTTTGGAATTGCCGAGCTACCGGAAGTAGAACGACTTTTACAAACTTTTGGTTTTAACTTTGTAAGGGCGACATAGCTCAATGTACTCATTTCATCAATTGAGTCAGTTCCAGCGTTACTCGGAAACCGGACCGTATGTGTAAATAAGTACTGTAAATATTTAGTCAAACATTTGTTACACCAAACTGTCAATTTTTACATGCTGTTATTATTTACTTACAGCAGTTTCTTGTAGTATTTGTTATACCTATATTGATAAAATGACTATGTTTTGCAATGTAAGGAAAATATTATTAATTCCGCTGTCTTCTAATGTCCATTCTAAAATTCTAATCGGAACAAATTAAAAGGTGTTGTTTTGTAATGTTAGAAATTTGTTCAATTATTGGTGAACTGGTTGCTGTTGACTTTGTGAAACATTGTTAGTAAAATTGGATCCATGCATGTAAGCGGTTTCTGCATACACCTACATATCAAATTAAAATAAATAAACTGCAGCAAATAAACTGTTCCTATTCAATGCCGACTTAATGATTAGCACAGTTCCTCCATATTGTCACTTTCATTTTGTTTTCAATTTTTTCAATCCCTGTAACGCATTAATTATCTCGCCACAAGCTATAGTTTTTATTCTCCCTACATTGTTCTCGCTCCTTCAAATTGGTGATTAGTGGTTGGTATTGACATTTTCAGACATTGATTAGCTCATCTAGAACGCCTAGTCACACATTCATTGTTTACAAATGAGTATTTTTAAGGTGTAAGTTTGGAGAAAGGAAAAAGGAATTTCATTAACATGATAATAATATCATCCTACTTACGCTTACTTAGACGCTTAAATGCTGAACTGAGGTGAAAATGTTGGTATGCAATGATTAAACTATTAAGCATTAGTCATCATCCTTATCTCGTTATAGTGTACTCTACAGTCAACGCATACTGTAAACGAGTGAATTATAGGAATCCACATTGCTCGTTTACACGTTAAAATTTGCTGAATATTTTATTGCCCATTCCATAATCAAAATTACCGCAGGCTAAATACTTTAGGTGGTGGTCACAGGAATGGTCACATAACTAACGATTTATGGATGTATTAAGTAAATGTATCAGTAGCATTCTTCACGTTTATGTAGAATGAAGGCTTCCAGGTCCATATCCACAAGTCATTGTTCTCTTGCCTTTGTGTGAGCTTTGCCAATGTGCTCATCTCTGTGTGATCGTGGATCAAAGACGGAGACTGAGTTAAATGATAAGTATATTTACCGAGGATGTATTTGTTGAGCGTAAATGTTACCTACGTATTATTTGTTT
>JAANSN010006656.1:0-10151 GCA_036850665.1 Dicranocentrus wangi | reverse complement strand
CCTTAATGTAGTCGTCCGTATCGGAACGAAATGCAGAATCACGTTAGAAGTTGGCAAATGGTTGTATGTAATTATCTTCTCAGATTTTGGATGCATATACAAGCAGTGGTGAATGGTGATTGGTGATGCAATACATGTGCAAACGGGCTATTATGTCGATCTGAATAATTGTCGATCTCCGTTGTTTTCTTACATATAAAGAATCCTTGTTCCTTTGTGTATAAAATGAAACGTATGGATTCTTCATACAAGCTATCTACACGCACCACACACGTCACGCTAAAGGAATAAAGTAAAAGGGTTGACTTAACACGGAAGTGGAGTGCAGAAAAGGACTACAAGCAAGCGCTACCTTTGAAGCAGTTTCTTCTACTTATTTCTCTCGACCAATATGAGCCAATGTACTGAAGTAAGTATACGTACTGATATACTTACTTTACTACTACAACTATACGATACAGATGTGTATAGGTATGCGTAATGTGCTATGTACTTTTTATTGGTCACACACAGTCTTCCAATCCATATAGTTTTCTCTCCGTTTATCCCCAGTTCCTCACACAAGTGCAGTGTGTGAACGTGGATATGAACTATACAGTAGTTTACTCCATTTCTTATGATGACGCATATATGATATGTTATGTGAGTTTGTGCCTCTACCTTGCTTTTGCCCTCTGTGCTTTTATGTATCTTGCACGCAGTAGAAATAGAAATACACAATTCCGTCTGATATTATATAGATTCAGATAATATACGTTGCTGCTTCTCTCATCTCGCTCTCGAGGTGTTTTTATGTGACGATACACTAAAAACCCGACCTAAACGAAACGAACAGTGAAGATATTTTGTCCTTTTGAAGACTGAACCTGAAAATCAACTTTGGAAGAGCTGTCACAAAAATATGCACAGTAGACCAGTGTCGTGTACAAAGTACACATCAGTCTAATCGAGAAGATATAATCTGATTTTGTAAAACTCAAAGAATAATAATAATACAGGACCGTTTAACGGAAATGTAAGGTGTACCTATCACACCTGTTCTCTACCTCTACGCCCAGAAACTATGATCATCAGTTTGCACGTCACCCGGAGGAGTTGGAGTTGTTAGACCAGTTGTTGGATAATTGGTTGGTAACGGGGTTTGGACACTTATTGAAGATCGAAAGGAAGGAAGAAGGGACAGGTTCATCCAATTACTTTCAACTTGAGAGCCTACTTTTGCTCCNTCCAATTACTTTCAACTTGAGAGCCTACTTTTGCTCCAGTCGCAAGCACAAATGTACATCAGTTTATCAGAAATGAAGTAAAGATTCGGACAAAATCTGCGATTTTAAATAGATTTTTTTAAGTTCCGTTAATCCTTATATTCGCTTAGGTTCTGTTCTCCAATATATTTTTTTTGTAGTGTGTGCACTTAAAAGGTGTGGGAGGGAGTGGTTAATTTTGTGGAATTACTTTGACACATTTTAAGAAATCGCCACAAATCAAGTATTGCATTATACAGTTGTTTTCATTTTCCTTCATTAGCGGATGAGAGAAAATTTGAAAATTTGCTATTCGAAGAATCAAGAGACGTCATAGCTGAAAAGGTAAGGTTTTACCTTTCAAATCAACTAAATTTAAACAATAAAATTAATTTACTGCTAAACAAATGTTGAACCTTAAGAAGGTGGACGGATGATGACTGACAAACAATATAAAATATGTAATGGCGTAACCGTCACCGCCAACGCCAACATGTTTGCTAAACACAGAGAAAAGTTATAAATAAAGTCGAGCTAACAAGTAGTCTTGATTTTTCCCTGAAACCAGAAAGTAGAAGTTATATATTAAAAGCTGGTGGTGCAAAATGTCAAATGTGGACATGGTAGTAGTGATTTGGAGGAGGATATAATATTTTATTTTTCTAATGCAGGTATTTTTCCTGTTCGTAATTAATGTCAAATAAGAATAATAAAATGCACATGTTTGTAAGAGGATAAACATAATAGCGAGAAGCTCTGAGCTGAACGCTACTTCCAATCCAATTGCAATCATGAATTGTACCTAAATGTCAAATGGAAGCATGTTATGGTACCAAAGTACCAACTGACGACCACTGTTGACCTATTTTTACCTTCATCTTTTCTCGCGTCTTCCTGTGCACTTCAGGAATAAAGGTGATCTGCGTGTGAACTCAATAAAACAACTTTTTCCTTTCTAACCTTGACTTGTCATTTAGAAATTATAGAAAAAAGTAATTTGCTCAGTAATAAGCTCAGGGGATTGGGGTCAAAGTCGCAATAAGTCTCTGAAGGTATACTATAATATGTAGTCCGGGCTCATCATTATTGCTTTCATTTTTGGGAATGGGTCAATTGGTGGTAAGCACACGAATCAAGTGCCAGATTCCAAATTGTGGTCGTTTGGAAATATGGAATAGATAGCACTTGGGTTTGCGCTTGTTTTTACACTCTTAAGTGTAGTAATCATCCGGTCGCCAGTCGTTGATTTGACATATTGGCATTATTCTATAATATCATATAAAATTTAGTATTTAGAGAACTGTCGCTTGCTATGTCATGCAATTGCGGCATTTGGGAGTGGGCTTTTCGTCTGTACTTAATATAACTTCAAAACATGCACGATTTTGAATGGGTACTACAAAATATTACAGTTAGAATTAATTTTAATCGAGGTTCAAGAACCCTGTAATGGTTAAGTAGAGAGAGAGAGCTGATGTACGAAATTCTTATTTGATGATTACCTATATGATATACGTATTCAAAATCTTGACGGGCTTTTAGCTAACGGCTCCGTAAAACTCCCGTATTGCAACTCACATTTTGCATGAAACTCCTCCAGCTCCACCTGATGTAAATTTTACCTAACGAAATTATATTTTATTACTGCTTCCTATTTTGTTTGCTATTTCTTTAGCCCACATATTTGGGCGTTTGTGTATTGGAAATTGGAAGCGTGGGATCAAACGAGTACTACTGACGTGACAACTTGTGAATGTGAATGTAGGGTACGGTAAACAATTTATGAAATACTCGTACGTACGGACGGCCTATATGGAACCGCAAAACTTTTCATTTTGTACTTTGGACATGGCGATTTTCATTGTGTCGTGTGAGAGGATGTGTGGAAAAATTGAGACTGATCGATAAAAACGTGACCAGTTGAAATTCTGGCAAAATGGATAGAATAAGCTGTCACTTCCACGTGCACTAGTCTATCAATAATTCTACCAGGTGCGCAGGTACTTCATCAACGTACTTATTTGCCAGTCATGCCTGTTTGACATGCCCCATGTTTTTCCACTCCATTCATACTTAATTGAATGCATACTCAGGAGTGACAGCTATTTAAATAATAAGCCTTCGTACAAATATATCAATCGAAATCAGAAATGAACTTTATGTTTACGGAGTTTACTGCCCTATGTAGGTTCATAAATTACTTACAACAATGCTGAGTCTGGATAACTAATTGTCTTTTCTTGCGCATTATGGTATGGAAGTACTGGATTACTGGATAGCATACGTATATGATAGCAATTCAATTTTACTAAACAAGGTTTAGTGATAATAGCCAATAAATGATTTCACAATGAACAAATAATAATTTTAACGTCTGACATGCACGAGTATATTACGAGTGGTTAATACTTATAATACAGAAATACTGATGGTATACAGTGTTTTATGAATGAATTAAGATGAAGATCAAAGGTCACGTCGGTCACGTTCGTTCACATCACATCAGCTTTATTATGAATTATTCGGTTGTGATATTAATGATGTACCGACTTTCCTCATAATATCTATAAAATAACCATGTACCCTGTCAACCCAGCGGGTTTGAGAGGTACGTATAACGTAACTGTAATGTACGTGTTCACAGTTCAGCTCTTCATCTTTATGGGTGAATACGACGTAATCGGTGATGGGGTCGGTCATTGGCATCGTCTTATTTCTGTCACGGAAAGAGAAGTAGAACAGAAGGAGATCGAGTTAGCTGGAATACAATTTGCGAATATTATGTACACTTATATTATAGTGTGTAAAGCATCATTTCTTCCTCCAGCAGTCTGGAACGTAATGGTAATATACAACCTGCAAGTGCCCAGCATTGCAGTGCAAAAAAAATTATTGTAGGCAACAAAATAGGCCGTGGCATTTTTGTTCCTGATTGCAGGGTGAAAGACCACTACAACCACAAAAAGACAGAAACATGGTGGCGGTATATCTCGTACGCTGCTGGAATCGAATAGGTGGAATTGGTCGGTTTTATATACGTTGTTCAAATGGTTGCATTTCATGTGTCCCTGTGAAGTGTGACTTTTTTGTCACGTTAAATTAAAACTGCTTTGACAAAGAGACGATCAAGTGTACGTTGAAGTGAAATACATTGACACAAAGTATGTTATAACTTTGTTGGATTCGACAAATCCGCTTTTATTTTAAAGACATAGGGTCAAGGGTATTGACCATAGATAATGCCATAAATCCAGACTTATTTTTAGCATCAGTCCGGAAAATACAATACACTCAACTCAGACTGAAATAGTTGAGTAAAACAAGTAGGTATGCATTACCTTTACCTACCTTTCTGTAATGTAATGTTATACATTTGACTACCGTACGTATTCTTGTTAAAATAGGCACAGGTATATTGCCCATCTACAAGCCTTACGATACAACAAAACAATTTCGTGAAGACATAGAAAATTGAATGCTACTAAGCAAACGACCATAAAGTATTCTAGGCCATGCCTTTTATTTTCTCCAACTTCCCTACCTGGACCTGGTTTATGATGCTTTGACATGTTTTCAAATGATTAAGCAGTAAACATTCGTGTTAAATTGAAAATCTAGGTTGGTGTACACATGTAGACACTACACTTACACAGAAAATGCACATGCACAATATATGTTAAGTGTCGAGAAACGTTGATTTTACACGGATTACATAAACTATCTGTGAAAGCGAAATAGAACGGTAACTTTGCAGTATGTATGCAATTGTGCCACAAAAACACTTGCTGGATTTAGTTAACATTGTACATTCCTTTAAAATACTGCAACTGTGACAGGACGTGATTCTGATTACGATATATGTATGTATATAAAATAAAACCCGAGTGACTACGCACGTAGGAAAGGGGTAGGGTACTATATATCTTATCATTGTAAATTATAAACACTCATTTGAGTACAATGAATTTCATTTCTGTGTATTATGAATGGAGTATGCATTATTCATTGGATTTCTAACACTAATAGGCAGGCAAAGGTATGGAAGGCACACGACGAAATACGGTAGCATTATAGTGAACATAAGTAAGCCCACAATTTTACCTCAATCCATAATACATTATTTTTGGGGAAAATATGTGTTAAGGTGATTCCCCTTTCCCCTCTCTGTGTCAGCTTTTTTCATATTTTCATTTTTAGGAAACATTTTTGTCGACTATTTTGCGGTTGCAGTCAGCCTTGTAGGTTTTCAGTTAATAGAACCAGATATTCTCTGCGCATCCAATTATTGTTCGCAACGACAAACATAGGTTTGTTTTCATTCTTGATCCCGAAAGGTTTCACATTTCGCATGGTAAATAAATATTACGAGTCTCACAAGACATGCAGGATGCCATGCAAAATTGATAACTGTATACTATAGCCATAGCTGTTACATTATGAATCGTGTGTTTAGCAGTAGCTTTTGGGTGCATGTCGTGGCATGGTTCTCCTTAATTTAGGGGTATAGAGAATGTAGATAATGCATAGGACAGTCTCCTTGCTCACATGCATAGTATCGTATTGATGTTACTTCTCTACATTATACAGCTGCTGTCTTTAGAGCATACCTAGCCCAAGGTCATAAATCGTTATGGGCTGTTATATGGCCCTAGCTCAAAGTGGAAAAGTAGTGAACAACTAGTAATACAGCCGGCAGTGTGTGCTCGCACCTCCGCTTAAGCTGACTGTTTGCTTAGCATCACTATTGTAGAAAACTCGGCTTATAAATATTCACGATTGACGAGTTTTGCATACTACGGGAATTTTAGTTTGTGTTGTAATATATACAAAAACCGTTGGTGTGAAGGACATTAATTTTTCGTGTTATACAACTTATCTAATTTGAAGTGCTTGATCCTGGTGTCATTTGTCTACCAGTGCAGTGCCTATTTTTGGGGTTCATCATACTAACAGCTTAAAGTTAAACATTGATTGATTTTTATTTCTGCGCGCTGCGTGGAAGTATAAAGCAAGGTACGTAATTGTGCAATTTATTTTTCAGTAAGAATAATTTGTATCATTTAATCATTCTTCTGCAACGAGGAGGTTGTTCTAAATGATATGATGAGTTCCTAATCATTGGATGTCAGGATGCACGATGTACAGCATTTCGACCTACCTTCCGGGTTTCAGTAATTTTTCAATGACATGACATACACATTAAATTCGCGTTCACCACGAAAAGTTTGATGAGTAGAACTTCCACCTCATTTAGAAGGGCTTAAATTTCTCGTTGACGTTTATAAATACATTATTGTAGGCGTCATACAAAACATTTTATTCCTCCAGCTATTTATGATTAGTTTCTACTTATGTATTGAACTATGGCATACCAACTATGGCTGTGCTCCGTCCAACTCTGTGCATGTGGCTTACTAGCAGTGTAACGTGGGCACTAAATCACTTTTCTGGCTTCGTCAATGCGAGTCCACGTCGATATTGTTTTGTAATGAACCTACATCAATGAATAGTCGCATTACTCTGGAGGCTTTTCCTATACACTTTTGAGGTCCGAAAAATTGTTAGATGTTCTATACTTATTGGTTGTGCAGGACTGACTATTCAAGACCTAAATTAGAATGCCATTCCAATAGTCCATGTCCAATAGCTATTATGAAAATCATAGTACTAGTATAGACGTGTATTGAATTGAACCCAACCTGCCTGCCACAATAGAAATAAGAATAGAATACATATTTTTTATTTAAGGGAATTTGAGCGGAGCGGATAATTGTATATGAGGTACATTAGCTGCAGGAAATATTTAGTTCATAACTCCTGAAAAGTGTTCACGGAAGAGGATTTTGTGTGGTATTTTCTACTCGCGCCAGTACGTATTAAAATATGGACGAAGGTATTAGTGTTGTGCCTCCATTGCTTATGCTTATATAAAACGTAGTACGGTGATCGTGAGTTGCGCGTTGTATCACATCACCTGCGAACACACAAATTCGCAATTATTCGCATATAAATAGTTGTCATTATAAAACTGGAGGTGTGGTGGCATTAGGTAAAATAGCATAAGTAGTTCGATGGAACGTTGATTGAGTAATAAGACTACCTAATGTTCCTTTACCCACTTGCTACATGATGCTACATGCGTACCTGAGTCAAATGAAGTACAGAAGAGGACGGGTTTGTTATGGCGTGTGATAAAATGTGTGACGAGTGACGTGACGACGACAAAGCCTATGGCTACATGTGTACCCATTTATGCCAGTGTTCAAGGTCAGACAAGACTGACAACCAGACTAAGCTGATCACGAAGTAAAAGATAGTTTTATTCATGGAATCATAATTAAGACAAGAGTAAGAGTGAGATGACTAGGTTATATCTTATCAACCTGCAGACTAGCAGACAACAACGCAGTAGATCTGCAAATAGCTGGGCACATGCGACGCAGCCACAAATCCCATGCACAAAAGTATAAAAGACTTGAGTTTAAATAAGGTGGTTAATTGAAGGTTAGGCTTTGTTCTACCCTGATTATTTCAAATTAGTTACATTATAAATAATCAAGCTATTTTTATAGAACTGCATATAGAATAGAAGCTGACCAATCTGTATGTAACTATAAACAAATATTACGTTAGGGCTAATCGATTTTTTATAAACTGTGATATTAGCCAATTGATACATAACTCAGGTTTATTGTGAACCATATAGCAGTCAAAAACGTTTTTCTCATCAAACTGTGTCATTGTCACAAGTTCATACATTAAGCGCAAACCAAATAATTAATATGTTTATATGTTGTTTACGTTGAAGCAGTAGTACCTCCGCTTTGTTTAATGTCACAAACGTTAACTCACTCTTATTAATTCGATGCACGGTTGTTTATTACAGTCAAGTTTGCTGCTCAAGTTAATAAAAAAGCATGTGAAATTACACACAAGGCACAACACTGTACAACCTGCAGCAGCGTAAGCATATATGCCCATCTGGGTTTTGGGTCACCCACTAATAAACGGACGAATGTGAACCAACAGCAAATGCTAATGAAATAAGGATCTTACGCAATCAGAATTTCGCAAGTGCGAATTTGCCAAACTTATATAATCACAATTGAAACACAGGGTTTATGTCTATGTCGGTAGTATAGTGGTTGCGAGTGAGATAATCATGTCAAATACTGTGGCGTGCGTTCGTCCTTCATCATGTGTAAACTAATTGTAAGTGCATGGTCGCGATTTGAAAATGGACGAGACCTGTCTACTTGCAAGTATTTTTAAAGAGAAGCATTCAGTGTGACCTTCAGTGTCGCTTGCCGATAGCAAATGCGATTTATATCCACTTGCGTCGGTAAAGAGTTATAAATCTTAAATCACAATTAGTTGTATGGGACACAAAAGTTTTAGATTTATTACGCATAGGGATTGTATTTTTTATACACTACACATCGGATGTTAAGCTTTACTTTATACGATAAATTCGATGTAGTAGTATTTCTCCAATGAAAATGTAAATCAGAACATTTTGGTTTGATAGTGAAACTAAAGCTTCACGGCAGGAATTAATAAAGTAGTGGCGTACTCTGAATCTGAAATCTGAACAGTCTAATCGAATTGTAGTCAACAAGCAATTTCTTGAAATTAGTTCATCTGCTTATAGTTTAAAGCTGCTTCATAACCTGGAGATCTTGATCATTCAAGATGTATATTGTGAGGCGTAATAAAAAATCTCGTGTAAACAAGTAGGTAGGCACCTTAGAGCTTTCTTATTGCTTATTGATTTTGACTGGGACGGGCAAGAAGCGAGATGCTCTCAAGAATTTGGAGTTGAAATAGTAGTTCTTGATTTCATGTTGTCCTTATCCCACTAGAAAATGTAAATTGAGGAACAGAAGGGAAGCCTCAACCTACCTGAACTTGAACTAGCAGCACAGTTTCATTTAGGTGAATAGGGTACCGTAATTGTGTATATGGTTAACTTACTTCACTTCGTACAATCTTTTGTACATACCGTGTATGCTTATTGAAGTATGTTACACACTGCTAATTTCTTTGTAGTTTCTGCACACTGAGGAAAATTGCTGCTTGCTTGCTGTAAAAATGGTTATATTGAATTGGGGAAAGGGTCTGAGATTTGAGGGCTACCGGCAATTACGAAGCATTTACGACGAGAGTACCTCACTCAGCAACACCAATAATCTGACAAATCGTACCTAATTTCATGTTTTTGGCGTATATTAGCAGAAAGGGTACTGTTGGAAATTTGTTGAAAAAAGTGAAGGAAAAGGAGCTGTGTTTGGGTTTGTAGTTCTATATTTTATTATATGAATAGCTATGGACAGATTTTACAATTTCGTATATGGAATTCAAAATACTATAAAACATAATCGGGGAATATAAGATTTCTCTCAAAATGCAGCTTCAGCTGCAAATACTGGAGGAAACTGTTTTACGGCTTTGCTTGCATGTGAATCAGCATTTTTAGAAACCAAGAGTTGAGTCTTTATACGGCATAGTGAAATCCTTGACATTTGAAAAATTAAATTTCCTGTGCACTTTCCTTGTTGGAAGCAAATTACCTCCACGAATCAGGCCCAATTCCATAGGTAGAAGTCACTTTGATACTTTTCCGGTAAATTGGTTCTTCACTTCAGTCAATTATTCTTTGAGAATAACAGAAGGATTTTGACCAAGTGAAAGTGCTTGTCAAGAGAAAGAACTGTTTTGGAACTTGGAGACTTACTTTACCCAGTCCTATATGCTTTCTTTGTCTGACTTTTGAACATTTCCCGTCGATTTCATTTTCACCTCCCCACCTTGATAGATATGCAAGTTAAAAGCGAGAAAATGTTTAGGGCTATTGCATCAAAGTGCAAACGTTGCTGGAATAATACAAATCTAATATTACTATTTCAA
>JAANSN010006655.1:0-10154 GCA_036850665.1 Dicranocentrus wangi | reverse complement strand
GGCAGCAGGAAGGAGAGAAGGCTGATGAGCAAGTTTGGGAAGTCCTGCAAGCCAATAGTGTTGTGCTACGAGAGCGTGTTTGTCATTCGGCGACACAGTGTGCTCGAGTTTGTGATGGGGCTGTCCACTGGTATATTTCGCGTGTTGGTGCTCGGAGAAATGGATTAGTTAGTTAAACAAGCACAAGATAAAATTTTGAACTATAATGGCTTGAAATCTGCTTTAAAATGAGTAAGTTATAATGTGTTGTTGGGTTAAGTAAGTGTAGATAAAACGAAAGTTTAAAATATTAGTAGCAATATTAAGAATGTTTCTAGTTAAGTTAATACACTTATTTTGCTATCCGCATCATGATGAAGCACACCGCTCTTTGCACATTCATGAGCCGTCAGTTTACATATGACGGAGCGTAATTATTGGCAATTGTAGATATCCACAATGTCTCCGGGGAAGAGAAAAGGGAATCCGTCCGACCCGACCTGTCAATTTGTATTATTTGCCATTCAGAAGAACGCAAGAAAACAAGATGACATTTGGGGTCTGAAACTACCATGTACGCAGTAATCAATTACTACACGCACGCCATTTTTAATTTTAATGTGTATAGGTTAGAAATTAATGCATCTTATATATCTGCGCCATGACGTGAGGTGATGCAACAACATTTCGTGACAAAATTCATCATTAAGAATTCAGCACTACTGACCGGTCAGTCGTAAAAAACATTAGCTCATGCGATACTAAAGGGTGGTGGGAGGCTTGAGTCTCCTTGTCTTTCATATTAATCCCCTGAAAGTGTTCTACCATCGATTTACATTTTGACCTACCTAGCTACCCCTCAGAAAAATATATTATGTATCGTTTCGCCGTGAGCCAACTTTTCGTGCAAAAACTCTGCTATCAAACCTCCTCGCAGTGAATAGAGTGTATATAGCTTTATAAAATATTAATTCTTACGAAACAAAAAAGTGGGTGGCGACGACGCGAAGGCTTTTTTAAACGTCGTAATGGGATCTTGTATTGATTTTCATGAGAGCTCAAGGTTGAACTAAATGCTAACATTTCAACACTCCGTCACCGAACTACTAAAGAAGGTTTTAAAGATATTTAGCTCCGCCACACATACAATACTTTTTGCTTTGCCGGGATCCTGCAAAAGCTTATATACAATTGAATATTTAGGAAATATTCTGAGTACACTACTCACCTTAGTTTTACTAGTCAATATATTGCATTATTCAACCAGTTCAGCCTCCGAAAATGTATTATATTATTATTCTGTTAAAAATCCTCGTTTCTCTGCTAACTGCCACAGCGACCATCGCAATGTCCTCCCGCTGCCATTCGACAAATCAGAAATGTTTGCAGGCTTCAGAATTCCTCCACATTCCGAAAACTAAATTTTCTTCATTTCTCCACGGCTTTGACAACTGCACTCTCCACTGGTTCAACATTGACGAGTCTGGAAGAGAATCGTCAATTTACCACTCATTCCGAATCAAACAACTTCGAACCGAACTGAAACCCGCCAGCCAGAAGCTTCACATAATTCCCCAACTGTTCACTAATGGCCGGTTTGAAACAAAAAAGGTTATCAAGAGATACAACGGCTTTCACGTTCCCCGTCTTTACTACACCAAGCATCTCAATGATAAATGCTCTGCATTCGTGTTCCTACTCGAACAATTTAAAAATGAAGTCAAAACCTTCCAAATTGAGGACGCACTTACCGATCTCTATACTGTGTGGCCATTCTGGAATTACATAGATTTAAAACAGAAGAGGACGGATTGGCTGCCTAAACCGTTTTTGAAGTCTGCTTGGCATCATTCACCCCGGTTTGCGATATCGGTTTATTCCGGTACGGATCCAGACGGACGCTGTTCCAAAATCATCAATAGAATTCATTATTACGGAACTTACATTGTGGTCCACTTGAACGAGTGCCGAAACCTGGCTTTAGTTTCAACTCACACAATCGGAGAGATGTATACTGGAGACGCCTCCCTCGCCCCATTTCAGCAGGTCAAGTTGGGAGGGAGGGGCGCTTCTTGGCGGGGAATCGTTGAGACATGGGAGCGCCTCAATTCTAATTTCAGCTCGTCCGGCACTCATCCTATCACCAACAGACACGGCATTTGCGACACGAAATATGCAAACCCTCGCTTTTATGATCCCTTTAGCGACGACGCCTCCAAGTGCATGCTGGATATATTTTTCCAGGACGGGGCTCCCCTCGCACGAGTTCAGACACGGAACTACGGGAATCTACGATTTGTGGTTTACGTTGGGGAGAGAACACTCGGTGCGGTATATCCCATGAGTTCCGTCTTTATAAATAGTGGATACAAATATTCCGTCTTGATCACCAAGTCGGGTGCTGGGTCGACGGCCACAAATCTCGACCTCATGTTCCTCTTCAGCTCTCTCTCCTTCCCGGAATGGAAGTATATTTTGGGGGCGTATCTTCTCGTGGTTCTGTCCCTATACAAAGTCAATTTCCAGGGTGCCCTACTCTTCAGTCTGGCATCCCTCATTGAGCAAGGGATCCCGTGGGGAAAAAGTCGCCGGTCCACATTTATCCTAACTGGCTGGCTCTTTGTTGCCATCCTAGTTCGAAACATTTACACGTCCAGGATGACCTCGTATTTGACTACAGAATCCAAACCGGATGACCTCCCATCCTCATTTACCGACTTGGTATCGGAAGACATGATGAGCAAGTTTTCACTCTACAGCGATAACCTGTTTCAAAGCAATGTTGAAACGATGGTCGCGATGAGAAGAAAAACCCTGTCTAAACAAGCCGTTACAAGTTTTGCAGAGGGAATGAATGGGAGTCTCAAAAATTTGGATACTGAAATTGGGAGGTTAAGTGAAAAATACTATAGGGAACATCCTCAGCAACAACGCGGCGTCGACAAGTTCGAACTTGGAATCCTAGGCGATCGAGTTGTGCTCATCTACGATATCCGACCCGCATCCTATGAAAACCTCAACATTCACTATTCCAGCTTTTACTATCGCTCGGTGCTTTACCTTTACGGAAATTACAAAATCTACGAAAATCCGGACGCACCTGTCTTCACTCATAATCACATCTGGCACTTCAATACGCCCGTCTACTACACGACCTTGCTACAGCCATTCTTATCGCTCATGGCTGCCAGTGGGATCTATAACCGACTTCAAAGTTTTGAGCAAATCCTCCACAGCGTTGACACGCTGGACAGGTATAACAAGGTAACTGCTTACAAGTATGACTGGGATTTCTATTCCTTTGCAGCAAACCAGGAGAAATTCCTTCTGGAGGCGTGGCAGGATGATGATGAGGGCGGGTCACAAGCCATTAATTTGAAGTCCCTCAAGTCCGTGTTTTACGTTTCATTGGGCTCGCTGACGATGGCATTGGTGCTATTCCTTTGCGAAGTGTTACTCCACCAGGAGGTACACTTGAGAATTTTCGGGATGATGAAGCATAATGTTTCGAAATGGCTACCTCGGGTTGTCCCCTTGGCAATATCTTCGTTCCTGAGCATGGTCGCCTGGGTGGTAAAGCGCTGGATAAATTTGAATGGGGTGGCGGACAATGTTAGTGTACGGCGGCGTCTCATTTTCTGCATACAAGATTTTCTAAACTACTAATAAATAAATGTGTAATAATGTCTAATTAATTAATTAGTTTTTCACGCCTATCTTACTGTCCTTGCAAGTTAAGAAATGTATACGTTAAGCTTAAATTATTAAATAAATAAAATACCATTTTATCACATAATATACTATATGCTTAGCTGTACACCGAGATGTAATATTTCGTGGCAGAATTCAGTATGAAAAAGCCTGCCCAACCGCCCTGAATTTTATTTAATACAATTTGGTTGTTTTATGATATTAGCTCTCGCGATGCGATAATAAAAAGTGGGATGCTTATTTAATCCAGTCTGTTTTTTTAATCATGCTAAAATGTGTCTTCGACAAATTTACATCAGAGTTCATACCTTTTTGCAAACATAATAACTGAAATCAATAATAACTCTACATAACAGACTTTTGCAATAATGGTCATGTTGTAATCATCCTACTGCTGCAAGAATTTGTGGACTACTATTGACAACTTAGTCAGACATGAAAAAGTACCTTAGTCATCTTTTTTAAAAACCTAAAAATATTTTACCAAATCCAATGCTAAATTCTCCCAAACATTCGAATATGTACTAGTAAAAATTACATGGGATGATGATGATGACTGGCCCATTCCACACCTGATATGTGACGTGACAACGAAAAGGGCCTATAATTATCAATGGAGCTTCAGAAAATTGGAGACAAGAAAATTATAGTTCAGCAGAATATTAAAGATTTCCACCTCGTCCTCCTTTCAACCTCGATCTCTTCTCAGCTCTCATTTTATCTGCACTTACTTAACCCAACGCATTATAACTTGCTCATTTTAAAGCAGATTTCAAGTTCATCTATCTTGTGCTTGTTTTGACTAGTCCATTTCTCCGAGCACCAACACGCGAAATATGCCGGTGGACAGTCGCATCACAAACTCGAGCACACTGTGTCGCCGAATGACAAAGACGCTCTCGTAGCACAGCACGATTGGCTTGCAGGACTTCCCAAACTTGCTCTTCAGCCTCCTCTCCTTCCTGCTGCTCCCCCACTCGTGAACCTTCCACGAGTCCAGCACCCTCTCCCCGTACATGCAGAGGTAGCCTCCCATGAGCAACACGGTGCCCCAGAAGAGGGTCGCCATCACGGCCCACACGGAGAAGAGGAGGCAGGTGAAGAGCTTGATGAGATGTCCATGCTTGGAGACCACATACGTGCAGAATATGACCAACTTGAAAATCAGACTTTCCGCGACAATCAGAATCCCGCCGACAGCCAGGTTTAGCGAGTGCTGGAGCAGCTGGATCGCTCTGTAGGCAATGATGAGGGATGGAGGTTCCCTCAGCCCAGGAACCGATTTATAGCGCCTTCTTCCCATCGTCAACTCACCGGAAATGAAAGGGACGACGGCCAGGGCGTAGAACCAGCCCACGACTGTGAAGGCGCAGGCGAGCACCACCTGGATGAACACGTTGAAGGCGACGTAGGCCGCGATCGGGATTCGGAGGAGGGCGTATGGTCCGTCGGGGATCAGCCCAGAGTATTTGTACGGCCGATTCGGGAAGATGATGATCACCATGAAGACCATCACGGCGAGGGCGAGGAATCCGCTCATTATGACCGCCGCGCCGAATTCAATCGCTTTGCTCAGCCGGTTCGTGTTTGGATTGTAGTTGGGCAGGTAGTCACGATTCACTTGGCGTCCCCAGCCCACGACATGGTTAAACGCGGTGATGCACTCGTCCCCCCAGTAGCGTCATGAGGAGGAGCGCCAGCCCGAGGAGCATGTGCCCAGTGCCCACCGCGTAGAACATGATCACCTTGTTGTAGTCGTCGAGGAAGCTGACCCGCAGGGCTTGGCCCAGCAGGTAACAGACGAGGATGACGTTGTAGACGAAATGGAATTTGAGAATGGAGGGCAGATGATATTTGGAGGAGGTCGGAACGAACATGTACCGTTCGGGAATCCAGTCGTAAGGGAGAATGCCGAGGGCGCTCCGATAGCAAGCATTTTGTATAGCCTCTGGCTCCACATGATGGTGGGGATGATGATGATGGCGATGGCTTTTAAAATGGGTTTCTAATCTGAGAGATTATCGGTTTGCAAAAACTACGTTAAAAATTCACAGGGAGCCATAGAATCAAATGCTGACTCTTGAGAGGGTTTAACGTGAGTGGCGACAAGAAAGGTATTATTATATATTGTTCTTGAGTTGCTAAAAATAAAAATGCTAAAAAAATGTTAGTTATGGTCAAGGTACTTTCTCCTCCTCACCTATGTAAGCGAAAACACGCAAGGTGACGCACCTTTTATGTGTCTTTCTTCAAGGGGGAATGTAAAAGCTCGGTTGACTAAAAGGAGAGGAGGAGATTTTTCTGCCAAAATAATAAATTGTCATGTTTTTCTTTGTTCGCGTTGGGGGAAAAGTAATTCCAAATAAACAGTATCATATATATATGGTGCATAAAAATAGATATTATAAAGTTGTATAATTATCCTTGATTTTTTTAACTTGTCGTCCAATATACATGCTTTTCATGTTTTCCGAGTCCAGGTCAAGCTGGAACGAAAAAATACTGTTTATTTACAAGCTAATCCTGATCTAGGTATCCCATATCCCATGTAGATTCGGGGAATATAATAATATTCAACAAAAGCAAAACGCCCATTCTTGTCCGTAGAAATTTCATTTTTAGGATTCCAGCCTGCTTAAGAAGGGCATGCTCAGCATAAAAGTTAGAGTATTAGCTTTTGTAGATTTGTTATGTAATTTATAATTATAACATGGTTGAGAAAATGAAAATACCAAAATTGAAATAATAAAACTCTTGTAAAAATCAAGCAAACTTTGATCTTAAATACAAATAAAAAATATAATAATCTCTCAAAAAGTACTACTAATCCTGCCTTGACAATTTATGCATATATAGCTCAGGAAATGGAGCGATCGGCAAGACCAAGCAACGCACGCCGAAAGCAAAGTCGAAAAAGCAATCAATGCTTGTTGAAACTAATAAATTTCGTAATTATGTATTATAATATAATGCTCTGCATGAATTTATGAACTGTCTCTTATTTGTAATTAATTGCTTTAAACCTTGCCGTACCGGAGCTTAATTTTTTTTAAAATTTGAAGTATTACTGTTATGTTTTCTAAATTATTCTTTATTCGTGGGCTTAGGCATTATTATTATTATTATTTTGCTGTTATTTGAAACCCACTGAAATGAAGGTGACAGATGTTTTTTGAATTATGTATTTTGTTTTCGAACCTATACTAACTTTTTTTACGTGGGATGCCAGAAATGAATTTCCTTATATATCCACTAACTTAAAAACAAGTTGTTGAAGTACTTTTAAATTAAATTAATTAGCCTCCAATCAGTAATATGTCCACTAGTCGACCCATCGTGAAGGCAAACATTTGGAGGGCCGTCCCCTTTTCAATGAAATTACTCTCTCCAATTTTCACTTTAAACGAGGGAATCGAGCGGAGTGCTCTCTGATCCACCTTCCTCCCTCCATACCTTTTCCTCCCGAGTTCCAACACGGCAATGGACAAATAGTTCACCTCCGCCGCAACTCTCATCGCACCGAAATTGAGGAAGAAGGAAATGGAGCACATTTCAATCGCGAAAAGCTTGAGCTGCGCTGGAAACTCCTGATCTCCCCGCAGTATTTGTATGACCAGGTAGCCACTGAAAACCTCGGTCGTTATGATCCAAATGATGACCACGGTGACGATGGGGGAGCAGTAGTTGTTGAACCGGGTGTTGAGGAGTTGGCAGGTTCGGAGGNTTATGATCCAAATGATGACCACGGTGACGATGGGGGAGCAGTAGTTGTTGAACCGGGTGTTGAGGAGTTGGCAGGTTCGGAGGAGGTTCAAGTCAAATGGCTCATCATCATCATCATCATCATTTCTCAACGTTCGTGCCTTCAAAAAGGTAACAAGGCTCTGCTGCGTGATGCACCCCACGAAAACGTGCATGCACACCGAAAACACGCCCGTGACCACCGCCTTCCAAATCAGGAGCTGCGCAAATGTGGTTGCAACATTAAAGCCACAAAATGCCAGCCATTCGGAGGTTGATGAGTCGGACTTGGTGGTGGCGTCTGGGCACCAGGGGTTCACTCCGGAAAATATGTTCATGGGGGAGCACGGCTCCATTCCGGCGGTGAGCGAGTGAATGAACGGATTGAGGTGCTGGATGAAGTTCCACCCGAGAATGATCCTTCTGTTCAGTTCCCTCGGCTCCACAGATTGGCGAAAAGTGAAGTCTGGGGAATTAAGGATATTTTTGAAGGGATTGTTTAGTAAGCGGAGGATTAAATATATATTTTTTTTACCTTTTGACCTCCTCTTTTCCAGTGCCAGAAGTCCATTGAGGAATTGAAGGATGAACACCGCATTCCTTTTGAGACAGGTCAACCCCGCCAGTCCGAACAGCGGCCCAGCAATGATGATGGCGCACATCATCCACTGGCCCACCTGCCCCTTTTTCAGTTGTCCGCTTGTGTTTAGCGCAAAGGAGAGTGCGGCCAGGGGGAGGGCCACCACCCAAATCTTGTACTGACTGTGAAGTCCCCCTGCCGCCATCTCATACTTTTCCCCATTCCAGTAAATGACTCTGCCAGGAACGGGGAAAAAGTGGGAGTGGATCCGGGCAAAGGCGGAGTTGATGCGGAGCTTGAGAAGCATGATGATGATGATGATCACAAAATATATTTGCAAAAGTAAATTTGGAGCTGACACGCTTTCACTTGCGGATGCGGTGTTTATTAAAAGCTAGTCTAAAGTAAAACCAAGACTAGCCAAAAAAGGGAAAGGAAAGTCTGTGTATTTAATTAGTTTTCTTGTCGCCAACCGAACCACCAAAAACCTTTTACTTTAATCTAATATTCAATCTGATCTTGTGTACTATATAGCTTGATTGACAGGTACCTACAAAATCATAATACTTCGTTCGACCGGAGCTTAAAATTTCAATTAGTTTTCTTGTCTCCAACCATATCTCTGATCTATCTGATCCTACGTCATGTGAATTGATTGACAGGTGGCTAAAAGCTTACTTTTAACCGGAGCTTAATTAAAATTTCAATTAACTCACTTGTTTTATGAACTGGGCCTACCTTGCTATATATTATTACCTACATGTTATTATATTTTATGTTGCTTGAGTGACTGGCAGCAGTTATTTAGGTCCAAGTAGTTGTGTGTCTTGATCAGTTAAATATATAGCCGGCAATTAGGTTCAAGATGACATGTAATTTATCTGTTAAATCATCCTACACGTTTTTTAATTCAACCCATCATCACAATCCGTTAATTTTTACATTACCCTTGTTGCACTTAGGTATGTAATGTAATTCATCAAAATGTGTCACCGACCTCCCACTGGTTCCATTCCAGGCACTTATGAGAGCATCCTGAAACTGTCTCAAACCACCTAAGAATATTTCAACCAAGAAACACTACTTTTATAGCCACCGGGAGGGATATTCCCGTTAACACGACGAAACTCGGTAAATAAAACTTTATCCTTTGGTGCGCCCCCGAGTTTTAAAAGGAAGTTCAAGGTTGACGAAGGTAGGTTAGGGTAAGGGAAAATAATGTGCAAACTAGTGTAAAGTCACGCGAAACTCGAGTTATAAATTGTCAAATTCAATGACAGCTGCCAAATTCATAGTACTGATGGCTGAACAATATTACGATATCTGTGTGGGTGGTCAGTGATCAAGGATCATAGACAGACTGGCTTCAGTCACTCATTATTATCATCAACTAGCCATAATGGCTATCCTCGTCAGTGCAAGTGGAAGATGACCATTGGGTCAGACCAGATGTACATCTCGGTTGTATAATAATAATAATCGGCTCACATGTTATATCTTTGTCTTGGGATCTGTCAGACACGAAACCATACTCTTAATTTTTGTTAAAATATGTATGTCTATCATTTCATACCAATACATGCGATTTGTTTCCTCAATTTTATTCGGATTTGAAAATTGAAAATATACATCCCTGTTCATACATATATTCTTTTCCCTGTTTTTATTATGTTGCAATTTGCAACCCTGCCACTGCAAGAATTAATGTTTGTACAGTTTCCGAACCTGTTCTATATATTTTACTTGAGATGATGCTGCTATTTTAAGCTTAACTTCCGTTCCGAAGATGCAGAAGCCAAACTAGACTTTTTTAAAATTAGCCTCCAATCAGCAGAATGTCCACTAGTCGACCCATCGTGAATGCAAACATTTGGAGGGCCGTCCCCTTTTCAATAAAGTTGCTTTCTCCAATTTTCACCTTAAATGAGGGAATGGATCGGAGTGCTCTTTGATCCGCCTTCCTCCTTCCATACGTTTTCCTCCCGAGTTCCAACACGGAAATGGACAGATAGTTGACCGAAGCGGCGACTCTCATTGCACCAAAGTTGAGAAAGAAGGAAATGGAGCACATTTCAATCGCGAAAAGCTTGAGCTGCGCTGGAAACTCCTGATCCCCTCGCAGTATTTGTATGACCAGGTAGCC
>JAANSN010006654.1:0-10154 GCA_036850665.1 Dicranocentrus wangi | reverse complement strand
GTCTCAATTCTCAACTGCTGGTCACCTCCATCTCACCTCCAGTGTGAATTCATCCGTTGTACATCCAGAACACCACTACCATTTCTTGCCTTTTTGCCTGCAAAACAAGTTTTCATCTGGAAACATCTCTTTCCTCATTATTCCTAAACCTTGCGTTCCTGCCACTCTGGAAACCACGTCATTTAGAATCGACCAAAACTATTTCCATTTGACAAAAAGGGTCTCTTCGTTATACACTGATAGGTATAATTGCATCAAGCCCAACAAGGGAATATCTCAATTTGATTTTGTAAAGCCATCCACATTTTCTTGTACTTACTAGCTGCGCTGTTGTTGTTGTGCATAAGTGTTTATTCCAAGTAGAACTTTTACAGGGCCAGAACCAACTAAAACGCTTTTTTGTTCCGAGTGCACAAAACATACCCCCGTTTCCAGGATATTCACAGTTTCTTAGAATAGATATCACAGTTTCCTGAATATTGTGCGAACCATAGATATTCCCATGTTTCCTCATAGAGGAATACCAGCTCATTGTGCAACATTTTTTCTGAAGAAATAAATGCCTAGTTTTAGCAAGTTGTGGAAAAACCTGGGTAGCTCAAGCAGAGAAACAAATCATTCCTACTTTGAAGTGTGGGATTGAAGGGAGGTGGACATACTGGATTTGTAGAACTGCAATTAACGTGTTTTGCTAAAAGAGAGGATTCTTATTCACCTATTTGACTACCACATAAATAACCCTTTCTAAAGTAACAATTAATGTTCCAATGTAAAATAAATGCGAACTGGTTATTGGAATATTCACATTTCCAGACGTTCAATAATAATACATATACACCCATAATAATTATTGTAGGATTGTTGGTTTTACACGGCCAATCAAGAGCAGAAGATTGCTCCGACGACGATTCCATTTTCAAAACTCTGTTTTCAAATGATCTATTGGAGAAACCAGGGAAACGTCAATTACATTTTAGTGGTATATCCCCATGCGTTGCTCTTACAAATCCTGCTCAAGACTCAATAGCCACTACACTAGTTCCAAATGCAAATTCAACAACCATAACTGTCAACAGAGCTGTATCAAGGTATTCCCGACCATCCAATGTAATACTTAAAAAATATGCTGGTCTATTGGACTTTTTTGAAATCTCAGACACTGCTGAGCAATTTGAAAACTTTGTCTACCTCCCGTCCACAATCATAGTTTTGATTTGGGATGATGCCTTACCCATCTCGTATTACGACGATTACATTTCATCTGATTTGAAAAATCTACCGTGTCTGAAGCTCGTTCTGCGGTTGAGCCCAGCTCCACCCATTCCCAAAACGGGGATGAGCCTGTTTGCACTAAGTGCACAACCAGGATGGAGTATTATTAGTCCCAGAATCAGCAACATTAAATATTTTGCCGAGATGGATTCAACACCCCCTCGCTACTAACAAACGGTTATTCCGAAAAACATTAAATCTCTTTGCCTATGCCGTTGTGCAGGAGTATGGGATTAACGCATATTTTGACAAATACGAGAATCGCCACCAATGCAAGGACTTGCTCCACCGCACCAATGACGCGCATTACTGTCGCTCCCGTGTCATGGCTCCAATAACATTTTCGGAGGTACACAACATGAGCTTCAAACTGACACGTGATGTGTCGGTGCTTGAGTTGTTGCGACAACATGTAGTGGATGGCCGCTTTTATGATAATTATACTGATTGGGACTGGGACAAGTACTTCACATCTGATTCCCAATTTTCAAAGTTTGCCAAGTATTACGCTGTGTATTGCGTGCTTCGTGTGGAAAAGTCAAACATGTTTCACAAGGCGACGACGACCTTGTGGTTTTATGTATTTGAACAGTTTCCATGGCTCCCTGCTTTTCCAGCGATGACAATTACCGTAGGCATAGTGGCTGCCTCTTTAAGAAAATGGAAACTGATTAAGATGTTTGGTGGCCTGCACCTCCAAATTGGATACCTTCTCCGACAAGGATTTCCCAATCCCCTGTTTCCCAAACGGATGCCTCTATTCCTGTTTGCCACAACATCCATGATAACCATGTTCCTTGCACTGCTATACGAAAACAGTGTTTTCAGCTTGCTCGTCGTCCCGGTCGAGCCAAGGTCCCGGCAATTCAGTTCCATACAAGATTTTCTCACAAATAAGTATAGAATCATCTTGAACCCAAATTATGAGCAAAGTCTCGGGGACACGATACAAAGCCGTCTGTTGCATTTGCAAATTGCGGGCGAAAATCTGTTTTTCAACGTGGAAAACGACGAGTGGGAACGAATACAAGAATATGCCCGACAGTTCTCGTTTGGGAATCGAAAACTGGGACTCCCTTCAGAGGATTTGGGACGGGATAAAAGTCAGGCAGAGGCAGAGATATGGCGAGTTACACAGGAGGACGCAGTATGTCATCACATCCCAGAGGAAATCATATTTGAAACTACCTTCTGGGAGCTTTGTACTCTTAATCGGTACTGGATTAGGCAGACAGTGTCACGCATTCAAACTGCGGGACTGGGCAGCCACTGGGACGAGCAAGCTGTTGCAGGAGAAACGACTCAAGGGCGAGGCGCGGAGAGTGTCCGACGATAAAATAGATTTAGGGAAGCTCGCTTTGTTTCTCGTCGGCACTTGCCTGCTTTTTGGCCTTGCATCATGCACTTTGTTCCTTGAGTTTGTTTGGAGGCGACAAAGGGTTACAGTTGTGGAAAATTTTGTTGGGGAAACTACAACTGTACCAAAATTGGCAGTGGTGCATACACTTGGAGGAAGGTTATCAAAACAAGTAAATTTTAAAAAGAGAATGAGTTTGTAAATAAGTAAGTAGTTTAAATTTGCATGTATGTCGGTTCAACCTACCTACTAGGTTGTATTTAACCCTTCTCCTTCAAGTGGGATTAGCCAATATTAATTCTAGTTTGCCTAATGCCTATATGCCTAAAATTTCTGACGAAATAACAAAAATTGTGCTTGTATAATTAGGGTGACGACAAGGGTATATAAAAATTACGTAAATAAGGCTGGGTTTGTAACACAGTATAGGACGGTTTGTGTAAAGTAGAATGTAGCACAATAAAATAGGGCTAGCATGGTGACATGTGCCTGTTTTGTTCTTATAATAACAAAAGCGTGACAATTTGTAGTTAACGCTAAAAAAAAGCATTGTTTTCGTTGTAAACTAAACCACTGGATTTGTGCAATATATAAATGATAACAAAAGAGAATTGGCGTTATGTCTTAAAACAACGTTGATAATATAGAAGATAAGCAATTGCCTTACTTACAGTTTACTTTGAAGGGTATAGACGCAATGCTCTTGTACGCAGAGCGCCAATTGGCTTCGCTACGCAGTGGTCCTCCAGCCCATTCCCCTAATGCATAGACTACTGACGGAGTTGCAGGGTTGCTGGAAATAAATCCCTCCTGGAGTTTTCACTACAGTTCGTACCAGTTAAATGCTCATCTTGATTTCCGCTGGACCTGAAACATTATAGTTTGTTGTCATTTCAACTGCGTTGATTTGTACTCAATACACTGGACTCTGGATGGAGTTTTCACACCAGACAAACAAGAACCTAACTCAAACTGAGCACAAGTTTTTCTACTCCGAGAATGTAATTGCCTCCTGGGTTCCCTCGTTTCCTTGCCTGACTACGTTTTTTCCAGGAGCAGTATATTACCATATACAATATATCTATTTTTTGTTTGAATTTGTACTTTATCTAGTCCCTTGATTTACAATCGAGTTTAGTTATTCAAAAAAAATCCGAAATTGTATTGGATAAGCTCATTCTTCTTCATACTAATTAATGCAACTAAAAAGTCTCAAAGTATTTCTAGTTTGACAATGTTATGTGAACGTATGTTTTTGTAATGAAAAACTAAATATTGAGGGTACCTGACGTGTTTATTTACTTTGTTCTTCTAAAAAATTTTGTACCTTGTAATTTGCAGCAAAGCAAGTCATTGTTGATTTCGTGAGCTAAAACCAGGCCATTGGATTTGCGCAATAAAAATATTTTACATGTAAAGTTAGGCTTATGCTTTGACGTATTTAAAATTCATTCCCTCTTGGATTTGCACAACGCTGGCCCATGTTTAAAAAAAAATAGAATAAACTCCACCTATAGCATTGCCAACAAAATCCGTATTTGTTGAATATAATAAAATTTGAATAATTAAACAACCACGACATGTTTTTGACAAAATCAATTTTTTTTTCAACCATCAACCTTTTAATTCCGCATTGGTTCTGACGAATGTTCTAGTTTTTTTTTTCGTTGAAGAATGTATATATATATACCACATTATCATTTACCTGTTGTCCACCCTGCTCTCCACTCTACACTTTTCTAAATGCTCCACTACCCGGCGAGGGAAACGGAAACATGATTTCGGAAACCAGCATTACCATTTTCTCGTTCAGAATGGCCATCATTTACTACGGCTTCTGTTCCTTGGTCATTTGGGACCGGAAGGCAAGGGAAATTCAAGTCAGGTCCGGAGCTCCATATTGGAATTGGCAGGGTTTAAATCTGTTTTTAGTTTTCTTTGTCGCTTTGTTGGGTTCGAGAATTGCCCTTATTCCCTTTGGAGGAGTTTCAGAGTTGGAGGATGTATCTGGGATTCATTCCAAGCTTGGCTACGGGTTGGACCCAGCGGTGGAGCGCGTTACGGTGATTATCCTGGACGCGGTGTACGTGGTACTGACTTGCATCATCATCTCCTTCTCAGCCCTCATGACAGTCAGGCAGGACAGCATGGTCAAGCTGGTCAAAGGGCTTTTGGAGTTGGACCAACAACTGTCAGGTACGCTGGAAATACATTTGTTTTAGGAATGAGCAGATTATTAGCAAATTCCTATTTCATTTTCCAGCAAAATGTCCCGAAGCTATCCAAAGTCGGCTGGGGAAACGGTCCAGCAAGCAAATAGACGGGGTTCTCTTGTTCGCAACAGTCGGAACCCTGATTGCCCCCATTGGTTTCGCCGCCATTGTCCTCCAACCCATCACCCCGATGCACAGGATGCTGACGGAGGTGCTGGAAATAAAACCCGCCTTGTCAATACAGTTCGTACCAGTTATGCTCATCGCGATGTACGCCGTCCTCCAGACCTGCAACACAATCTTTGTTTTCGTTACCATCGCATTGATCTATACTCAATTCACTGGCTTCTGGTTGGAGGTTTTCGTCCCCGACCCGATTCTAATTTCTAGGGATACAAAAGCCTTCTTCAAGCTTCGCACAAAGTTCGGATATTACTCCGATTCAGAAATCTTTAAATTCTGGAAATCTCTGCATGTGCTAAGCCGACTGGCACATGAAATGCTTGCCTCCCACCTTAACAGCTTTCACCATTCCGGCATGATGTACATCAACCTGGCGGCGAGCTACCTGATCATCCGCTACTTTGATTTGGCAATTACCGTGCCCGGATTTCAGCTCGTGTTTGGCGGCCCTCTGATATACTTTGTGGAATACTTGGAGTGCAGCATGGCCTCCAAGGTGCATAACATTTCGGCGGAGTTTAATGAGAAGTGTAAGCAGGCGTCGGTGAATTTGGGCAGGTTTAATAGGGAGCAGGGGAAATTGGCGGTGAGGAGATTTAGGTCCTGCAGGGTGCTGTGGGTGGAGGGGGCCTATCCCTACTGGCACTTGAGCATGGAAACGTTTCTCCTCACAGTGGATCAAACTATCAACTTTTTGGTGACTTTGTTGGTGTTGTATTGAGGAAATCTTGTGAGGTGTGCTGAGCGAGTGACGTGTTGTAATATATTATCTCCAACTTGGCCATTGCTAAATTCTCAGTATGGCATATAATATGTAGTTAATTGTTTAAAAACACTATATCGATTAAATGGAATGATTGTGGAGAGGCCAATACAAAATAATATATTGAATATTGATTTATTGAGTTGCTTTGGAAAGACATGAAAACGTTCCCTGTAATACAATTTTTTTAAAGGTTTTTTTAAAATTGAGTTTGTGTATTGAATATTGATTCGCGTTTTTATTCGTATGCAGACAAGTTGTGAAAGCATGAAAAGCATGGACAGCATGAAATGATTTTTCAAATTGAATTAAAAATTATTAAGAAATATCCGTGTTTTTTTGTGTAGAGCAAAATGAAAATGTTGATTTAATTGTTGTCTTCAATAATGTCACTTTAACAAACCTAAGTAAGGCTCCTTTGGAACAGGAAACAGGAGCAATGTTAGTCAGATCTGGAGTCCCCTATTGGAACTGGCTACTGCAAAACCTGCTCTTGCTCCTGTACGCCATCCTCATATAGTTCTCCGGTTTGTCCAAATGCTATTATTTTCCAGTCTCAACTTGTCCAGCTGGATGGAGGACCCGACGACGACGATTGCGGGCGGCTTGGGCTGACTTCTGAGGGTCTGCCTGCCTGCGGATTGCTTTGGTGGCGATTGATGCCACCTACTCGTCTTGTGCCTTTCTGGTGATAGGACAAATAGTGCAAATGTATAAAACTTATTTTTGAGGCTACTGAACAAATTAAAAAGTATTATTAAAAAAGTATATAAATTGTTTTGTTTTTTTCTCAGAAAAGTATCCACAGGCAGCTACAAGCCTACTCCTCCTCCCTGCTTTTACACTCCTCTGTGCCTACAGATCTTTGGTAATATAAGGGTTTAGAAAAGGCAAAAGACCATAAACCACGTAGTCGGGATTTATGGTAAAAAATCTCATTATACAAAAATAATACAAAGGACATTCATGATTAAAATTAATAGTTGCCATTAAAATTATGAGTTGATCATGAACATAAGATATATAATATCCTATAGTAAACACAATTAATTCTCCTCAAAACTGTTCTGCAGTAGAATTACATTTAACAATATACTCGTATCTGTCAAAAGATGTTTTAGATACCCAGAGAATCGCGTGATATAGTAAATGTAAAGTTAGATGTAAATTTCTGGATGAGATTCTAAAATGCCGAAAAATGGAGTACATGTAGGACAATAATAAAACTGCATGAGTACCTTCTTAGCAATACTACTTGACGCAAGTACTACAAGCTACAATTTAATATCGGTTAAGACACAATAGAAAATCTCCTTGTTATATTCCTAAAACATTAAAAAACTATTAAAAATGTTCATGTATTTGTGGTTTGGACAATATACACCTTATTTTTTAGTCTGGTCTGGTCTTCGTGTAATTCAAATCACAACACTGAAACAAGAGAGTTTTCGTCTTGTATTTGGGTTTCAGCAGAGAAACCCCACTAATATATATCAAAATGTTTTTTGCCAAATTACAAAAATCCCCCAAAAAATAATTACCCATTATTTTGTAAAAACGCAAAATTATGGATATAACAATAACATTATATAAACCCTCGAGTGTATCATTTTTATGGAGAAACGTGTTTATAAAGTTATACATTTTGTTTAGGTAAGTAACCCGAAGAACGCGTTTAAATTTAAAATATTCGTGTGTTTGCTTTCACTTGAATGTTCAATTTATTAATGTCCAGTTCCTTTTTGTTTTGGAATATCCTACTGTTTCTATTCATTCATGCTAATAAGTCGGAATTCTAGTTCTGGGTCTCGGTCTGGTTCACGTCTTAGAAATATTTCTATATCCAATCAAGCCAATTATTTCTGTACCGGAAAACCTTCTTTCTGGCCAAATTCCTTCAACCGAATTCTTCCTTGAGAATAATTGTGTATTTGGGATTAGTGCTTTTGGGATTTTGTCACAAAACCTCTCCCACAAGCCTGTCAAGAAGAAGTACCTCTTTTGGGTTTTTCTTGGCTTGCTGCTGGCAAAATCAATAATAATCATCATTCATGCGCCCATATCATGTCAGACTCAAAAATGTTTCTGAAAACTTGTTCTTGTAAAAGAAAGTTGGAAATTGTACAAGTGAGTCCTTTGGTTAAACCCTACTACTTTACTAGTTTTTCAATCATAAATTATTCACAAGGTTCTCCTCTTATACATTATTTTAGTTTTACTTACGACATTCTTTCGAAACCAGAGCAGAGCCCAAAAACTACCTAAATTTTGATTTGGCCTTCAGTAATCCGTCGCGTTCCTCATTAAACAACCGCCATCTCATCCTCATCTTGCTAAGCAAAAAATGATTTCCAAGACAGCAATCCGCATTTTATCTTGGCGGATGGCCCTCATGGAATACGGATTCTGCTCCTGCCTCCTTTGGAACAGGAAAAGGGGGCAACTGGAAATCCGGACTGGGGTCCCCTACTGGAACTGGCTGTTGCACAATCTGAGCTTCACCCAGTACGGACTCCTACTGGTTGTCAGGTTCCTCTCAGTGCTCTTCCCGGAGTTGGACTTGGAGGAGGCGGAGGAGGACCAGGTCGTCGTCCCTACTTCCCCGCCTGCTGCTGAAGACGACTCCTCCGAATATGGATTAACGGCCGATGTGATGTGGGTTGCTCGACTTGCGATTTATGCAACGTACCTCTCCTGCGTCTTTCTGTTGGTGGCGCTAAAGCTGCAAATGTACAAGACTCGAGAGGAAATGGCAGTGTTGTTCAACGACCTTTTGGAAATGGATAGGCGGCTTTCAGGTACACAAGTAAACAAATTAAAAAAAATGATTTACTCACGATCAGAGAAACTCATTTTTCATCTTGTTTTCAGCAAAGTATGCCCAGGTTGTTAATACTCCACGTTCAAAATGGTACTCCAAACAAATTGAAATTGTCCTCCTCTTTGGAGCATTGGGGACGGCAGTGTCGCCGCTCGGGTTCGCCATTTTCTGGCTCCAACCCATTGACCCCCTCAACCGGTTCTTTGCAGAGGTTTTGGAGATACGGCCAGCATTGTCGTGGCAGCTTGCCCCAGTCATGGCTTTTGTCATGTACGGCGTCCTCCACTGTTGCAACACCATCTTCACCTACATCTTCCTCCCGTTCATCTACATCCAAACGTTGTGCTTTTGGATGGAATGTGTTGAGCCGGATCCGAACCAGCGAGGTAGCGGCGGAGATGAGGTCTCGTCCATCCCTCGTGTCCGGATGCGGACAAAACTGCTGGGGCTGATGTCGGATTCGGAGATATTTCGGATTTGGAAGTCCTTCCATGTGCTGAGCCGCCTTGCTTACAACCTCACGGCATCCCCCCTGATCACCTTTCACCATTCCGGCATGATGTACGTCAACCTCGCCACGAGCTACATGATCATCCGACATTTCGGGCTGATTGTGTCAACACCCGGCCTCCAGCTTTTCTTCATTGGCCCAACTTTTGCCGTGGCGGTGGAGTACGTGGAGTGTGCGGCTGTGTCTCGGTTGCACAGGATTTCCAAGCATTTCTATCATCCGACATTTCAGGCTGATTGTGTCAACACCCGGCCTCCAGCTTTTCTTCATTGGCCCAACTTTTGCCGTGGCGGTGGAGTACGTGGAGTGTGCGGCTGTGTCTCGGTTGCACAGGATTTCCAAGCATTTCAATGAGGCGTCAAGAAAGGCTGCGGTGGCACTGATGAGGAAGGTAGACCGGGACAGGGGAAAGGTGGCCCTGAAAAGATTTCAATCCTGTCCGGTGTTGTGGATGGAGGGAGCGTACCCCTACTGGCGGCTCAGCATGGAGACATTCTTTCTGACGGTGGACCAAACCATCAACTTTCTGGTCTCTATGTTGGTAGCATATTAATAATATAATATTGACATAATATTAATAATATAGCACCTCCCCTGCAATGCATGATAAACTTGTTAGTGGTTTCCTTTTTTGTGCTGATAATGATAAAGTGACACGGTGTGAGTAATTAAAGCTAAGCAATTAAAAAGTTCCTGTTGTTATGAACTTGTTATTAAACTTGTTGGAAAAAAATCGTCACAAAAAAGAAGTATTCTATTGAATATTACGAAAACAGTTTAAAAATTTAAACCTAATTTATGGAACATGCTTTTATAATCGATTCTATAGGCCAAGAAGAGGCATCTACGCACTACTTTTTGATTGTACCACCATGCCTTCAAGTCTGTGTGCATTAAGTTACAATAAAATGTAAGAGAAAGGACAGCAAAATGCTCAACAAAACACTTTAAAAATTTATAAACTCAATTTATGTAACATGGTTTTTTATAACCAACCATCCAGCATTTTATATTGGAAGGTATGTCCAGTCCAA
>JAANSN010006653.1:0-10154 GCA_036850665.1 Dicranocentrus wangi | reverse complement strand
AAGCATCCCTGAAAATTCTTGTGAGAATGGAAACGGCAGACGGGATTAGTCCCCTTCACCGCGCAGTCGAAATCACATCACCGGACAAGAGGACTCTGGAGCTGTTCTGGATGGCAGGGGCTGACTTTAGTGCAACCACTCCCAATGGGGAAAACGCGCTGCACTACTCGGTGAAAACCAAGGGAGATCTAAAATGTGCCAAAAATCTTCTTGAAACAGGGATGTTTGACTGGACCCTGCTAACTCGAAATGGTGCTTCCCTGCTTCACCTTGCAGCAAGGGTGAAAGTCAGCAATGATGACGAACTTGTTCGCACAGACGTGACAGAGTTAAAGTGAAGCATTTGGTTAGTTTGGGCTTGGACATGGATGCCGAGGACAGGAATGGGTATACCCCCCTCGAATATGCTTTCCACCAACGGCACTCTTTTGATTTGGAGCTGGTTCAGACAATGGTGGATCTGGGTGGAAGGTTTCATTCCAAACCCAAAGTGAACGACAGTATGAAAGACGTTTTCAGAGTAGCATTTGAAGAGGGTTGCATTGAGTTAGCCCGATTGCTCATCAAAGGATCCTCCTTCGACTGGGCGAACTCCCGCTACGGCGACGACGACGACACCACACTTCACTTTGCTGTTGCTGGAGCTGTACCAGACCACATTCCCTGGAACCCTGAGCATACTGCAAAGACGTCCTCGCCATTGCAATATGAATTCACGGAATTGCTACTCGCCTCGGGAGCGGATATAAACGCAGTAAATGCAAAGGGGTACACCCCACTTCATGCCGTCTTGCTGGTTGACCCACCTCCTCTCACCATCTCCACTTTCTCCTTGCTGGAACAACGTGGTGGGCTGAGTTCTCCAGAAATAGCCAGTTTGGCGTTGAAATGGCTACTTACAAGCAAGGTCGAACTTGGTCCCGACGAATTTGAAGAGATAGTACGGAAACTGATCGACAAGGCCGCTTCCATTAATCCAGATGAACTAGACTCGGATGGAAATACCCTTCTTCATTTAGCAATGCAATTAGGCAATGTTCACGGAGCAAAGTATTTGCTCAAATCTGGAAGCCCGAGCCCCTGCAATGTCAAAAACAGGAAGGGAAGGATACCTCTTCTTCTGATGATGGATAATTGGCGTGTGAAGGATGAGGTGGTGCTCTCCCTGGCTAAATTGCTGGTTGAGCATGGAGCCAACTTGAATATTCCAGATGACAAAGGGAATACCGTGATTCATAAAGCAATAACTCACCGGTGCAGCACTACACTGGAATATCTCGTGGAAACTAAGCAATTCGAGGACGTCCTTGCCAGCGAGCAGCTCGTGTGCTATGCTGTTAAAAAAGGAGATTTGCGAACCGTCAAGGTTGTGTGTTCCGCGTATTCCAGGATGGGGAGGAGCAAGCAATTGTCTGCTGTGTCTGTGTGGGAGTACAAAACGTTGCTCCATGCTGTGGCCCACAATAAGGCTTCCCCGGTTGGCATCATGGATTATCTGTTGAGCCACGAGGATGTCAGATCTTTGCTGTTCGACACGTCAAAGTGTTCAGATCTCGTTCATGAGCTCATAAATGTCGTCTACCTGGATTGTATGGATGAAGAAACTTATCTGAGTCGCCTGGAGAAAGTGCTTGCTATCAACAACAACTTGGTTAATTCCGTCGACCGAAACGGGAAGGCTCCTCTGCTCATCCCACGACTTTCGGGGAAATTACTTCAGTGTTTGTTGAAACAGGGGGCGGACATAAACGCTAAAGATGCGGACGGAAATTACTTTATTCACGAAGCTTGCTCCAATTTGGACCCCATCGAGTTTCACGAACTGCTGAAGAGTTTTTCTAAACAGGAACTCCGGCAGGTTTTATCGCTTCGAGGTGGACGGGGACGCTCAGTTTTGCATACAGCGGTACTTCACATGACCCTGAGGAGCAGGACTCTGGAGCTGTTTGTTGACGGAGGGGCTGATTTTAACGCGACGGATGAGAATCACGAGTCCGTGTTTTTCTACGCCATTAAAGGAGGGAGGAATAAGGATTTTCTGGAAATGTTGATTGACTTTGGGAGTGATTGGTCACTCAAAAATGCAGCTCAGGCCAGTGCTCTCCATGTGGCTGCCCTGTATGAACACTTGGCGGCAGTGAAGCTTCTCATCTCTCTGGGCTGTGGTGGGGTGAACGACGCCGACTTGGAAGGAAACACTCCGCTTCATTTTAACTTCAAAAAGGGTCACCACTTTCAGACCGACATTGAGCGCGTCCTTTGTGAGAACGGTGCGAATATAAATGCTAGGAATAAGCAGGGTGCGACGCCTAGACAGCCAGAGCAGTGGTCACTGCCCGGAATATATGATCCTCCTGAGGATCTGGATACGTCTTCAGCAGACGAAAGTGACTCTAGTGAAATTCCTGACGATAATTCTGTTTCCTCGTTTTATGATACAGAATTTTCTGATTCTGATTGACCAATTTCAGATGAGATGCGAGAATTGTAATTAAATTAAACAAATCACAAAAGTGCCATTGATTTCTAATTTTCCAAAGAGAAAGTACAATGTGTAACGTAAGTAAGTACATCATGCATACAATTTCATTTGGTGCATGTTCATATATTACCTATGTTATCAATATCATTTTTACCTGACACTTGCAAAATTAAAAAAAAAATTGGAGGAGAATCAAGGGCTGATTAAATTCGCCACGTGTCTAAGCATTTTTTATGACGAACGCGAATTGTTCAAAACATTATATAATCTCGTTTCTTCTTGCATCACATCCTTGCAAACCTATTAGCCAGCACAATGTAACTACTTTTGTTGCGTAGGCGGATCGTGATGTTCTGGCATGCATGGCATGATATTATTGACCACGAATACGGGTTCGAGTGCAGTTTATATTGTAATGCGCAATATTATTAGCCTCATGCCAATCAAAGGATGGCATGTCAAGCTCGGATTGATTACATCCGGTTGGAAGTACAACAAATTGGGCGAGGCGAGGTTTTGGCCCTTTGAGGAAAACGGTTAATTATTAATAAAATAACCCACCCACCGGACAGTTGAATATAATAATGCTTAAATTAATATAATTCTGTCCAGCCAGAAAAGTGACAATTATTTTAGAAATTGCATGTGTCCATCACTATCATTTGTCTTCCCTCCTCCCAAATACTGTTGTCATAATTCGCACTAATAATTCATACGTTGAGAGTGCATCAAATAAATAGGCCGAAGTTATTCCCGACAGGCGCACTCGAGTTTTCTCACTCAAAAGAGCAATCTTAACCCTGCCTTCAGTGTTGCTACAATTTAAGCTAACTCAAATCATTATTATTTTATTCTTTTCCTTTTGTGCACACTATGCAGTTAATAGTAAATTTCTCAGTTGTATCTCTGCTCCTCCTCCTGTGGGTCCAATCCAGACTCGGTTCTGCCCAGGAGCAACCACTACTCAACCAACTTACCTTGCCACTTCCAGTCCAAAATTTTTCCATGAAAATGGTAATTAGTAATTAGAAAAAAAAAAGTTGACTCAAATTTAGATTTTCTCAGTTGAATCACGTTTTGTAGATGGCTCAAGGGAGTTGGTATGTCCATGAGATTTACTCCAGAGATGCAGAAGACGAATATATAAGCATGGAAGTGGAAGGTCATCATGAATCTCTTTGCGAAACATACGAACTTCAATATTTTAACAACACCTACAACTACAAAATCAACTATGGGTTATTTCCAGTATTCCTTTGTTTTTTTTACAATTTTTCTCAGTTGCGGCATTTAATTGTAAGCTGATTTTTCATTTACATTTAGTTCTGTTAACAATACGGATGATGGACATCACTTTAACGACACACTGACAGCCTTTCCTGGAGAACTCCAGTCTGTTTGGCTATTATTGCTGAACGACTTTATTCGTAATCCACCATTGCCCCAGTTTTAGAATAAGATATAATATCATATCCAGCAATCAAAGCAAGTCTTTGCTCAATTCGGTGTGCTTTATTGCAGTTTATGGATACGTAGTGGTGACACATGTGGACTACGACAATTACTGTATCCAGTACCACAGCGGATTGCTGATTCATCATGAGATGGTGCTCGTTTTAACACGACGCCCAACTCCAAATGACGCAGAAATGAAGCACCTAGAAAACATGGTGGAGAGCCTTGGATTTCTCAAAAGTGACGGTGTTAAAATTGACAATTCCGAGTGCTCCAAGTTGTTAAAAAGTTAATTGGCATCAGTCAGTGGTTAATTTTAATTAGATATTCCAGTATATATTGTTACATTTCTTTTGACTGGAAAGAGTGAAATCGCACTATGCAAAAGTTACAATAACACTTCATTTGTCATATTTTAAATTGCAGGTTAAAGTCTAAGCACTCTAAAAATATTTTTTCTCTAAGGAATTGGAGACTTTTCACATATGGCACAATAATGTACAAAAATTTATGTCAAATCGAATCGCAATTTGATTCTACTACATATTTGTTCTGATGGGATTTGTTAAGATCCATCTACATATCGCATAACGCATCCGCTTTTTTTTTTTTTGGATAAACCTGTTATTCCATATATGCATTTCATTCTAGTGAACTTGTGTTTTTTTAATTCGTTCCTTCACATTTTGCTGAACGGTGCAGGTTCGACAAGTACATAATCAATCACCATCCGATCCGATTACAACTTATAAGCCTCTGTTGCCATTTCAGGTAAATATTACATTGACGCTGGCCGTCCAAAGTACATTATTCACCCAAGAAGGGGGTGTTCAACCAACGCGACAACCACAATGCATCAAATCAATTGATGCGCAATTAAATAATAATTAAGTGCATGCAGCATTGCATCAATCAAATCTTTGCATAGATTCTAAACTGCAAGGCGTTTCATACCCTTCTTGATTCATTACTTTACATTCATTCATTACATTACTTCACGATGCCATTTTATAAATTCTTGTCAACATTTGCTTGAAACGTTTTAGTGAGGAGGACCATTTTGATTTATAACATCTCGATGATTTGATGCAATCTAAATCATGATGATGGTGAGATGATATTGCAGAGAACCGCCCTCGAAACGTCCATATTAATTACAGAAAGTGGAGCTGTGTAGAGATAAGATATCAGGGAAAATGCGAGTCCCAGCCTTGAGCTATGATGAAAGTGACCGTGCATATTACAACATTGACGCAGAGTTGCATGGACACCTTCAGTTTCATGCAGGTCATCTCATTGCTCATTTCTCTCGGGCCCGACCTCCGTCCCAAGGTTAACAATCCAGCCCGACAAGAAAAAAATGACAACTTTAGTCCATCCTGGAGTGCAGGAGGAGGAGGGTTCATCTCCAGACATCAAAATCGAAGTGGAGCAGCTTGACAGCGATGCCGAGGAGGATGGCGGTCCCTGCCTCATTTGTTCTGAAGAGTGTGAAGACACCCTCCCAATAGGGGCCTTTATTGGAGGGAGCTTCTGTCTCAATAGACACCTGTGGAGTGTGTTCCTCCTCCGACAGGTCCTCCGCTTCCCCAAGGAGGAGTGTGAAAAGCTGCTGGTGTCTTGTGAAGACACCCTCCCAATAGGGGCCTTTATTGGAGGGAGCTTCTGTCTCAATAGACACCTGTGGAGTGTGTTCCTCCTCCGACAGGTCCTCCGCTTCCCCAAGGAGGAATGTGAAAAGCTGCTGGTGTCCACGAATGGCAAGAACCCGGGGGACTGGTGTAGGGTGTGTGGCTGTTGCTCGGAGTACGTTTCTGGCGCCATGAGGCTCCACTGCGAGATCCTCAGGCTGAAGAGTGAAATGGCNACGAATGGCAAGAACCCGGGGGACTGGTGTAGGGTGTGTGGCTGTTGCTCGGAGTACGTTTCTGGCGCCATGAGGCTCCACTGCGAGATCCTCAGGCTGAAGAGTGAAATGGCAGATGTGAGGGCCAAGATTGAGGAGAAGCTGAAGCTGAGCTTGTGCACAGAGTGGGAGGAGGGGGAGAGGGCTGGCTTTCAAGAAAGGAAGGCAATTAGGGAATATTACAAAGGTACGAAATATATTAAAGTAGTTATATTTTTAAACGCAATTTTTAAACTGGACTAAAAACTAACAATTTTTGTGCAAATTACAGATCAACTATTTGCATTGGAACCTGATCCTCTGTAAAGAAGTCCCAAAAGCATCATCAAAGGAGACTGGGTCACATGCTCAACCACCTCAGGTGGCTGCATTAGTTCCGGAACAAATCGAAAAAGAACAATATGCTGCAGCTGTACCTGAACTGATCGATATTAGTAGTGAGCTCGAAACTGTTGAAATTCCCCAGAGCGTACTGGACATTTCAGCAGAGGCTGAAGTTATTGATGTTCCACGGGAAACTGTTGCAGTCACCAATCCACCAGCAGTCCCTCAGCCACCTCCGCCAACCGAATTACTAAGTCTCCTCCAGAAAGGTAGAAATCCCATCCATAATAGCCCACCTGCCAATCGGAAGTCATCCCCTCGCAAAGAATTGAAGTGAGTGTAGGTTTTCCACATCCACTCTTCCAAAACCACACGAAATAATTTCAAATAGCAAAAAGAAAGCAAATTCCTCATTTCATTTTGTACATATTTCAGAGTCAAAAAGAAGGAGGCAAACCGGCAAGCAGCAAGAAAGTACCGAGAAACCAAGCGAACCGAGAAGGTGTCCAGCGTGGTGCAAGAGAAGCAACTCCAAAAGCAATATTCCGAGCTGATGAAAGAAAAGGAGAAAATCTGGGGGGACATTTTGACCATCCGCGGTCTCCTCCGGAACATGATTGAAGCTAGACGGAATCGGATCTCCATCCCCACCACTACCTATCCTCATCCTCCTCCCCCACCTCCCGTTCTCATACCGGCCTATCATGGAGGCTACCTTTTCAGTGGGGCTGCGTACGGTCAACCTCTGGAATTTGAGGAAGTTGTTGACCTGAAGCCCGAGCCGGTCCACTGGTGAGGCTTAAATAACCAACTAGTTAATTAAACTAATTAATTGTAATCATTCATTTATTAGGGCTTTCCAATAATAATGACGTAATTCCTAATTAGCATAATTAATTATATTTATTATCGTGTTAATAAAACCGTTTTCCATTTTGTACAATCTTATTATGTGAGCATGAAATTTTACATTATTACATCATTTCAACTTGTCACTTGTTAATACTTTGCTCTTCCACTCCACTTGATGATGATAACCTTCCAATATATCCTTTTACACATTATAAAAGGAAGGATAGTGCGAGGTGGCATGACAAATTACACGTAAATCATATCATAATATACGTACGTAATTTATCAAAAATATGATGTGATCTCTGATCCAATGTTCAGGTGTGGTTGCTCAATTTTCAGAGAAATACCAACGCTTTTTACAACACATACGTATTATGAGATATTGTGGTGAACAAAGATCTCAAGTGATCTTGATCTACAAATTTTTCCACGTTTACGTCAATGCAATATGCTCTCAATCAACCTGTCACAAACACCTGGTGTAATAGGTAGGTGACCGTTATGCAATCAAGTTTGTAAGAAGCGTTCACCAATTTCGGTATTGACTGATTGACTGGACTGCATTTGTTGATGCCCTGCAACTCTGCACATTATGAGTGAAACATACATACAACTCATGTAATGTAATATCCAGGTGGCAACTCATTTTTGACAACATGATTTTGTGCTGACAGCTCTGCGTTTATCACCTGATAAATAACAGAGATTAGGTAATCACCTGCCCATCATCGTCACAGATAGCCAGATTTGTGAAAAAAATTGGAGGAAAACACTCATGATGAAAATCACAAGATGCATTACGCCATCGCATGAATCCACCTCTCCGCTCAAATAATCTTTATTGTGGATTACGTGATTTTTGTGCCAACCCAATATAATATTCTATACCCTTTGATCCCCCGCCCTACCTAAAGTGCCCACCATGACCAGTGTAATTGTCTCCCTGCCTGTGATCCAGGAGCGGAAGGAGGTGGAACCTGAGGTGGAAATGGATCTGGAAAGTTCAGATATGGAGACGGAGGTGGACTCGGATCTGGAGGACGACGTCTATGACGGACCGTGCCTAATTTGTTCGGAAAGCTGTCAAGATGAGCTGACCATCGGGGCCTTCATTGGAGGAAGCTTTTGTCTAAATCGACATCTCTGGAGTATTTTCATGCTCCGAAATGTGCTCAGGTTCCCAAAGGAGGAGGCTGAGAAGCTGCTGTTGTCCTCCGGGAGGAACCCGGGCGAGTGGTGTAGGCTGTGCGGCCCCTGCTCGAAACAAATGAGTCAAGCCCTGATAGTCCATTGCGAGGTACTGCGGCTGGAAAAGGAAATGGAGGAGATTAGGGACAAGCTGGAGGGGAAGATGAAGCTGAGCTTGTGTGCCGAGTGGGCTCAAGAGGATGCCAGCCATTTGGTGGAGCGGCATGCAATCCGGGAATATTACAGAGGTATTAAAGGAAAGAAGCTGGGAAATATTTTGGTTAAACTTTTTAATAATAAATTTGAAATACCTATGCGTATCAGATGTGCTGTTTCCAATCGAAAAGGACGAGCTGGACAAAGGGAAGGGGAAAGGGGACGGGAGTGGGTGTTCCAAAGAGATTCCAAAAACAGTATCTGAAGTGCCCATGATGACGCAATTGGACTCTCAGGTGGAACGAGTACCAGTGATAACGAAGCTGACTGAGGCTATTATTCCATATGTGTCTAAAAGCGCTGTGATCACAGCAGCCGTGAAACCCATACCTGATGAAATACCATCTAAAACTAAAGTACCTGCAAATGTCGCTGAAAAAATTTCCGAAAGTAATTTGGATGATCCACTAGTTCTTCCTCTGCAAAGAGTTCGGCATGCCGATACAAATGGGGGCGACAAGGATTTACCTGGAGATGGAGTTGCAGAGGGAGGAGTCGGTGGTGAAAGGAAAGAGTTCGAAAGGGAGTCCTCCCCGCTGAGGGAAATACGGTATGTTCAAATTTCCAGTGGACTCGCGCAGCCTTTAGCAGACATTAATTTTTTGTCAATGTTTTAGGAAAAAAGAAGCAAACAGAAAGGCTGCGACGAGATACCGTCAGCGTAAGAAGCTGCAACTGGTGTCCACCGTGGCGGAGGAGGAACAACTGCAACAAAAGTATGACGCCTTGGTCAAAGAGAGAGAGCGCCTTTGGAGGGAAATTGTGACCATCCGGGGACTCCTTAGGAACATGTTGCATACTCGACGAACAAGACGCCATACCATCTCCACCTCCTCCGTCTCTTCTGCCTGCCCCCCAATCCCCACCCGAAGGCTGGGCGTGATTGTGTCAGCATCTGTGGTAGATACGTGCTCATTGAGACCGGCATGCTATCGATCAGAGCCGTACCACTTGGGAGGCAGGTGATGATAATGATGACAAGCCGAACTCATCATCATCACCATCACCATACTCACATTATCTAGGTTTTAATTTCACCAATTTTATTCTGTCTACTATTAATTTATATAGTTCACGTATGCATCTTGTTATTGTTGTAGAATTATAAGGATAAAAGCATTGTAAATTATGTAATGCATTAAATCATAATAGTAGGTATTAGGTATATATCATTTGCTACAGCATGTCGGCCCAAGTGGTTATACATGTACATAGATTTGGATTGAGAATTATACTATTTAATTGCTGCAGCAAAATTGAGTTCAAGACGGTCGTCGCAAATGCGTGTTGTGAGATAAGTGGAGCTGAAGCTGGAGCGAATTGACAATTTTTATCGTAGTTTACTTTACAGAGTAGATTAATAACAAGTCCACCAAGCGGAATAACTTAGCTCGCTGCCCAATCTTTACTAACCGAACTTATGGTCTTAACCAACCTAACATACCTCACCCGCAATATAACCAAGCACCCACCAACCCCGACTAATCCACCCAACAAATCCAAACCCACCTCAAACAAACCAAATAACTCCACGCCATCCCAAAACCCCATAGCAACCAAAGAATCCCATGTCAGCTAAAAATAACACGTTGAACATCCCAAATTACTCTAATAACACCATCAATCAACTTGCATAATACCCTTCAATCTACCTTTAAAACACCCCAAATCTATCCTTTAAAACACCATAAATCAATCTGTAAAACACCTTAAATCTAACCTGTAAAA
>JAANSN010006652.1:0-10157 GCA_036850665.1 Dicranocentrus wangi | reverse complement strand
TAGATTCCTGGAAATGCAAGAGATGCCTTTCGGTGAACACGAGTGGGCAAATATCCGTCTTCCTGCAGCACGTTTTCCATTGCAAAACTGTAATCGGTCTTTAAATCATTGACAATTAGTTTTAATAAGAAAGGAATACGCGGTTAGAATCAATCTAACTACATCAACCCCAATCAATATCCATTATTTGCTTCATTTGTTATTCACAGGAAAAGACAAGAACCTCGAGAAAACGTTCTGCCGCTGGAATCGTAGACGTAGACGAAGAAAAATCATCATCATCATCATCATCATCTTCCGGTAAACGACAAAAAATGTCTCGAAAAAATGTTTCCAACAAAAAAGATAAAGCTGAAACGCAATTGGTTCCCGAAGAGAGTCAAATTTCAGTCGAAAATACAGTGGATATTATTGGGTTGACCATTTCTCACGAACCAGAAAATTTTGAAGCACATGATGAAACTAGAAACAGCTCCGTGATGAACAGCATTACCCTTACTAGAGCAAATGCAAACAAGGCAAGCAAGAGGATTGTTGCTGGCAAGGCAAAAGAAAAATGTCAAGGAGGTTTAACGCCTCCTATTTCATCCAACAACAAGTCAACTTTATCCTGGCAGAAAACAAATAAAAACAGAAATCTCCCCTTTAAATCTGTGACATCAATGCCAACCTGGCCATGTCGTAGATGTTTGCAGTTATTTGCAACACAGAAGCAGTACATGTGTCATATTTGCTTATCCACTACCCAAAATCGAACCACAGTGTTATTTTAATACATTATAGGTACATGTAGTATTACTGCAACTGCATGAACAGTATTATACAAATTGATGTGTTGGATTTGAAATTATTTGAGTTTAATTATCCTAAGTAAGGGAAAGCATTTTTTAAACAGAAGACTTAAAAATAAGATATATTATTTGTAACTTTTATACATGGTTTATACTACGGATAGGTACAAACATACTGACGCTCATTAAAGAATCTATTAAATCTAATTATAAGATTATTTGCTTGGGAGATATTAAATGCCGCTTTCGACGTTCTGATGTGGCTGGGCTGAGATATTGATACGGGGAAAGAACTTGACAACGAGGAAAGAAAGTACTAAAGTACTTACCTACCTACATTTGATGCAACAAACAACATGTCCGTCCCTTGTCCTTTCCTTCACACGGCGCTCATATTCCTGAGTATTAGTATTATTAGTAAGTAAATGCAAATGCCAAGATAACGTCAGTCCGCAGAGCACAATCGACAAAATCGATCCTAATGAATATTTTAACATGTTCCATGATGGAGGTCAAGAAAGCATCAGACAAGTTAGGGCTGGGAGACAGATCGGGAGATTTTTGTCCGATTGTGAATGCATAGAATCATGAAATGAACGACGACACCACAACTTTATGAATAGAGGATGGAATTAAAGTTTGATCCGTTTTACAATCAGCCCAACCGAACCCCGACACATGTTTATTATGTGCTTTTATGACTTTTTCCTTCGTTACCACAATCAAAATTGAATTTTCTATATTTGAACCTTTCTTTTAAATTTTTTAAAAGCCATATACATATCACTTGCTAAAAGCGTAATTGTAATGAATTCGGACTTTCCAGACAAGCACAATTTGGAAGAAACAAGGGGGAGTAGTGATGTTATTGTAGACACTCGTGTATCGCATCGCAGCTTATGAGCTCATGTCAATCAAAGTCATTGTGGAAAAAGTGTACAGATTCCCTTCCACCCATAATACTCCTTTAATTGACCAAATATGAATCTGTAAATTGTTCACCTGTCCACAGTTGAAGCTTTACAATCGACTTGATTTCTCAGGTCATGAATGGTTCATATACATCGTTTTTTATACAAATACAGATTCGACTGAATCACTATACGCCAGATTAAATGCTGGAGGACTTCTGCTTCTACTTGGATCATCGAAACGGTTGTTAATATTCCGATTTCGACCACTTCTATTGGTAATTACATTGGAACTAGGAGATTCGAGTTCGTTATACGGGGCAGGCTCAGGTATTGAGTTATCCGTACTTAATTGACTATTATCAGTCCTACAGGTACTACTGCTAGCATTGCTAATCGATCTCTTATTGCTACTTGTTTTATTATTATATTTTGAACGGTCATCATTGTCACCACTACTGCTGCTGACGCTAGTATTGATCTGTACTGGTACGACGCATGGTGTAATCTCATTGCTCGTTAAAGGCATCTTGACTCTGTTTCCATTTGCATGACCGTTACCACCACCACTGGAAGAACTGCCATTACTTATATTTCGAATAACCCTTGTGGGTACAATGCGCGTTATCCCTCGGACAGGAGCTTGCTGAATTTCGTCTTCGTCCCGAAGGGAGTCATGCGGGGGTTTTGGGATTTTGTTTCCACTTAGGAACACAAAGTCACTGTCTTTATAGACAGCAGGTTTTCTGTACCCTCCGGAGGAATCTTCATCGTCTGAGCCATCCAGCTCATCTTGAGATTTTCGAGCGCAGCATGAGAGTTTAGACACAAGATTATCATAGGGTTGAAGGCTTCTCAGCGGTCTTGGAAGCCACTTCCAGTCTCGTAACACAACAGGAAGGATCTTAGGCACTCTCCTTTGAAGCATTGTCATTATTGCAACGAGGAGAAGGATTACTCCAATAATGGACACGAGCACCACGACATAGATGGATCCAGCAAGGGACAAGGAGATGAATATCAACGGTAGAACTGCAAACATGCTCACCAAATAGAAAATCGCGAACCACGTATACTTGGCCGTAGTGTTTCCAAGAACCTGGGCCATTTTAATTGGAATACGGGTAAATGGAATAGGATAGAAAAGGAGCACGCCAGTGACGTTGAAGAAAAAGTGGCATAATGCAATCTACATGTAAAATATTAATAAAAAATATTTTAATTAAGACTCATCCTTGCATCAAAATATTACTACAAGGTGCGGATATGTCTAATCTCCCAATTGACGTACCTGAAGGGATGGATGCAATGACTTCCCTTCCGCTGCCATCGATGCCCTAAAATTTTAATTTAAAATATTCATTCATGACTACTAATTCTCTAATCTTCAAAAAAAAGCATTTCACGTTTTTGTGAATATAAATAATAATGTAGCATCAAATTACAAAATAGCTGTCGTTGTCGTCCCGATATTTGCGCCTAGAGTGAGAGGGTAAACCCTGTTTAGACTGATAACTCCAAGTCCCACAAGTGGCGTAAGAGCGGATGTAAATACGGAACTGGATTGTACTAGAAACGTCATGACGGCTCCAATCAAAATTGCTAAATAGCCGGTGATCCATGGGACGTATGGAATGTCTGCATTTAGCGTGTGCTTTATTATCGTGGAGACGTGACCTGCAATAAAAATGTACATCTTTTTATTAGTCGCACTACATTCTGAAAAACAGATTTAATGAGTTTCGCGTCAACAATATTATGGACAGCGTTCATTCCTTTGTTCCACCATCATACATCATATATTATATCCACCCTCACCTTTGAGAACAGAGTTTAACAGTTTGACGATCATAACGAGACAGAAGCACAGGACGAGTAAGGATGCTACAAGTATGATAGCCCCAACTGCTGCGTCACTCATGCTTGTTCCGGCAAACAGGAAATCACCTAGAGTAAATCCATAATTCATGAACTTTGACCAAATTACAATAAAAATAGATCACGCCCATCCATGGTGTTTGATGTTGATCCAAAATAAAAAATGTAAATACATAGCATTCACGTCATAAATATCACACATCAGGCTTACATCTCTGTAAATCCTCTTGCACCACTACGTCCTTAGTACTAAATATCTCGTTCCCGTTTAAATCCACAACCCTTTCATTAACAACAATTTGCGTTTTGGCCGTTTTGCAAAACTCCTTAATCAGTGATGCGTCATCGGCATCTGTACAATTCGGAGTGGCCCAACACTCCATTACCGTGTCATTCAGTTGGACAATGAGATCCACAAACGGATTTGTGATGACCGACAGGATTTGGATTTCCCCTGCTGATTGCGAGTCCGGAATGATCAAGTCAACCGTGGCTTTTGAAGCGTAGTACAAGTAACCTGTCCCAAAAAATATATGTAATCATAATGTAACGTTTACATAGAACAGTTACATGAATAGAATAGGTATATCAAGTTCATACCAAACATGACTTCCACAGGTAAAAGAACAATTACTGTAACCCAATTAAACATGTCCAGTACTGTAGCCCCAGCAAATGCTCGTCTAAACTGTTCCCTGTCACCAGCTTGTGTGAACGACACAATCGTGCTAGTAATAGACGTGCCAATGTTGGCACCCATGATTGGTGGTATTGCCAGTCTCACATCCATAACTAAATCCACACACCCATTTTATTACAAAGTACAAATAGTTTCTTAATTAGTAAATGTGCGCAAGTTTAGCCCATGCCTGGCTAAACAAATCATTTAAGAACACTTACATCCCGCAGCCACCATTCCAACAATAATGGAAGTAGAGGTTGATGAGCTCTGAACTAAAACCGTCGTTAATACCCCTATCATGACTCCCACAACAGGATTTTGGAGGATGGTACTTCGTCGAAAGACTTCGCCAGCGGCACTCCCACCCACGAGTCGAAATCCGAGGGAGAGCAAGTCCAGCGAGCAAACGAAAAAGTAGAGGAGGGTCAGCAGACCTAAAAATTTCCCAAGCCCGATGAGAACTCGAAGTACTTTCTTTTTTGTGGTGAGTTCGGACCAGGGTACCCTTGGGTCTGGCTCGTCCTCCATTGACACGACATCCCATGGACTGCTCTTCTTGCTCTTATCCGTGCCATTCGAGACGAGAGGATGAACACTGTCTCTCCTTTGCTTTCCATTAATATACCTTACTTTCGACCCTGAACTTGAGTCACTCAGAGTATCTTCTGCTGATGAGCGTCGATCCATGTCTTCGTCGTCCTATATCCATCATTAAACAGAACAGTTCCTCCATAATTGCTTTTTTATCCCAAACTTTCACATTTTTTTTGTTAGCCTTGGTTTCAGAATATATTTTTTTTACTGATTATTATTACGTTTTTAAATGATGAATTGATATGAGCTCCGTTCCCGTTACAACCGTCATCGACGAATGTTTCCGTAACCGTAATGTATTCACATACGCTAAACCTCACACGACGCTGCTTTGCACTACTGAGTCGCCCTTCGTCAGTTGCACCTGAGCAGCCGTCCTCCTCATTAGAGCTGACTTTATTTGAGTTTTGATTTTCATGCTGGCACCCAGGTGCTATGTCAGCAGCATCAGCATCCTTTTGTTTGTTTTCTGATGACGAGACTGGGGTGACTAATGAGGGTGATGATAGTGCTGTTATTATTGTGTCATTATCTGCATGTTTGAGCTCCCCATCATCATTCCTGGTATTATCTGTGATGATGCCTTCCTCTCTCTCCATGATATTCCCATTCATATTATTTTTTTCAAATATTTACGTATGCGAGGTGATGAAAATGGTTCGGGACACAATGGAATTAAAAGCCATGTTTTGACAGGCAGGCTAGGATTACGGCTAAGATCTCGCTCCCTTTGCTGATCGATAATTCATTTTGAGCGCATCGCGTACACACACACACCTCTTATCGCTATCTCATCTCACACGTTGTTATCAAAAAATTCATGGAAAGTATGTTAAGTACTAATTTCCTATGTTGGCTTTTGATTTGTTTATGTGCTATATATTTCCAGCCTAATTGGTGACATACCTATCGTTCCACCATTCCAAAAGGTATCCAATGTATATATGTTTTATGTATATTATGGATTGAAAAAACCAACAAAGTGAGAACCTGAAGCAGCCTGAGCACCACGACCAGCAGCAGGACTTGTGCTTCGTGTATGCGAATTGCGTTCCAGGTTCCAGTTTCACATAATTAATACGCAAAGTACAACTTCCGTTGTAGGTAAGTGAAGTTGTTTTTTCTCGGGTGTCCCCAAACTGTCACGGGTAGATGACTGAAACATTTTATTTACCCATATTAGTCCTGTCCCAATCCCAATATCAGGGAGCACCTTATCAACAAACACAAACCGATGTAAATTAAGGATTGACACTGGATAATTGATGTGGACTTCGAGTTGATTTGATTTAATCCTCAAAATCAGATGAACTGGAAATGTGACACTTTTTTTAAAAACTTTTATATTAAGCTTATTGTGTTTTTATATTTTGTATTGGAGAATTTTGGATGTTGACCCATTTAAGATATAGGTGTGTACATTTAAAAGCAACGTCTAGTCAGTGCAGTGGATAATCAATACACTTATTCCTCACCTCACGAACGGACATCGCACTACACTGATCCTCTTGCTCTAGTAGCACTACTAACACTCGATGTCCCTATGCACAATTTTTTTTTCTGCAGAGAATTCCGATGCGTTGTAGTCAATGCATGCTGCGAAAACAAAACCATATATAAACAATTTATGCATACATGAAAAAAGTGTGTAATGTAGGTAAGAAAAATGTATTAAAATCTAAGAGTTCTCATACAAAAAGAGTATAATCTCGTGTGCAATACCTTTCCTTTCGTTCACAACGTTGAAACTGAATTCTGGGGGCCTGTGACTTTTTATTGTTAGCCATCAATCTTTATAATGTCTTATGCAATACAGCCGGCAATCTAATGATGTGTTAAATCTTTGTGTATATGAATGTACAGGTGTGAACCACAGTTTCTTTGTGGTTATGTTATACTTAAGTTTTAGTCGGTAAAGTGTGCATAGCATGAAATTAACAATTTTTATTGAATGTCTCACTTCGTTTTTTTCAGTGTGTGTTGGGAGGGTAGAAGTAGAGTAGAAATCGTTACAAACGCGATCATATCATCATCACCACCGATCGTAAAGCCAATGTTGTGTGTTATGGATATTTCATGACAGACGATATGGGTTGTTATATATATTGTTACATCTGACGCATCATCATCATGTGCACATTTCAAACATGCAAACTCTCTGTCTGCATCAAATAATATAATGATATGATAATGAGTACATGGAAGTGCTAGTCTAGAATATCTACGTTTTTTTTTATTGTGCTTGTAACAACAACTTGTATAAAAATATTTTCAACAGGTGACATAAGTGTGTAAATAAAATAGAATGCCTATTGTAATACTCTTGGAGTGTCTTTAGAAAGAAAAAAAAAGAAAATGAATGCATAGGTAATAGCATCGCAATGTAAGTCACTCCAATATCAGCACGACCAGCAAAACTCTCTCTCGCTCTTGTCGCCTTTATTACTGCAAGTCCACGGATAGGAGAAGAGTGACATGACAAGAGTTAAGAAGTTAAAAGAGTAAGACAAACAAGCCTACTCATCCTTGATTAACTCGTTGCAAAATGTTGCAAATCTATTAGTCATTTATTTCCCATAGGTTATAGTTATAGGTTTACGCGATGGTATGTAGGCAGCAAGGCCATTATTGTCATTATTGCAAGCTCTCACGTTTCATTTCACATTTCCCAAAGATGAGGGACCTTTCGTGTGGAGGAACACTCAATTGGTTTTTTTTCTCTGCTTTTAAGTCAAAGCTGCTGCAGTGAGTGATGAGTAACTTAATTTATAGTTTAAAAAAAGTCAGCAAACCGTATTGCATGCTCTGTTAAAATCTACACGTACACACCACTTCAAAATGGGAAAAATGTGAGGTTGGGGTTTGTACAACTAGATATATATGCGCTAAAAGTGGAGTAAACTGGAAGAAACTAACCTACATAGTCCGCACCGCGCGCTCCGCTTCCTTCAATGAATGAATACAGGATATAGTACCTACTATAAATCTTAATTACTCTGCACTATTCCCATTCTCATATAGCTTTATAAATCAAAAGTTACTTTCAAACATTAGCTAATTACATGTAACGCGATTAAATTAAATCTCTGGATGAACAAGGATTGCCTTGATATGCTTTAGTACACTGCACATACATGCAAATAAATAAGTATAACATTGTTTACCACGTTTTACTAGAATGTCACACGGCAAATTGGAAAGTCCTATATTCGCTTATTTTTTTTTTATTTTTTTATACGCGTATGCATTTAGAATAGATTTTGACTAGAATGTATCATGCAATTTCATGCATTAACTCAAGCAGTGAGTGGTAGACAAAGGAATTTTATCCTTGTGATTCTTAATTTATTATTATTATTATTGTGGGTCATGTCATGAGTCATAATCTAACAGAAGGGGAGGAATTCGCGAGTATGCGAAAAGTTAAGGACCCGAGGGGTTCAGCAGCAAACCTTGTGATCTTATTCAATATAATTTACTTGAACCTACTGTTAACTGCAGACAGCAGCTGTACTTGTGTACTATGCACAGGTTTGCGCTCGATCTGCACATTATAATAAGTATTGCGGACAGACCTTTGAACTTTGAACTGAAAACAAACAATTAGGTATTACAGAGTTGGCAACTTTGAATTTTAATGTATCTTTCTTTACTAGTGTACCAATAAATATGTTTAACCATGGAAGAATACTTATTACTCTGTGGTTTTAACTTTATATGTATAGCGTTTCTAGGAATCTGTTAGATGGATTAAAGAATCGTTCACTTATTTTGTTAGGTTTGTCGTGAAACCGGTAGATGCTAGATCAAAGGTTTTAGGTGAAGTGTAGTGGTTTACAGCGTCAATGTTTTCGCACAGTTATCCTTACAATTAGGTTATGACTCCATAATGATGATCCAGGAAAATACTTAGGTTGCGCATTGCTGGTTTCATTTTATCAAACAATATAAACGAACAACGTTGCTTTAACATTAATATTTCTTTGTTTCGCTGGTGTGATGATGAAGTCTGAGCCGCTCCTGGTATGACGGTAGTTTATCTCATGAAAAAGCAAGTCTGCATGCAGGCATTATTTTTTTACCCGACATAATCCAGTAATCATCAGCCAATCTATCAAATTTCAGGAACCTTGAAACCAATTGGTAGTAACATTTCACTGATGCAATTCTCGTGCAATAAAAATTTAATAGGTCCGTAATCCTTGGTACACCTCACAGACCTATCCATTTTGCGGCCAACCCACTTTGTAAGTATCTGTAGTACATTTATTACAAAACTGATATTCTTGTAGTGCGTACATGCATCCAATCATTCATTTTAGAAAAAATATTGAAAACGAGTTAATGCTCCGTAATGTAAGACCATGCTACATTTAAAAAAAATGAAAGTCAAGAAAAACTTTGACTTGCATTAGCCTAGTAATAGAATATTATGTGGGTGGCCTGGCTTAATTTCATATTTCATCATAGTTTGAGACCTATCATAAATGGAGCTGGACCGATAATCCATTCATTCATATATCTATTTCCATCCGAATTGGTGCCTACACACTTGTATATGAGGTGAAATGAAAAACCTTTCTTTTTATATTTGATGAATGACATATTATTATGCCGGTGACCGGCAGGATAAACAGACACTCTGCAATAAACGAAATCATAGGGAGAGGTTTGTGCCCGGGGAGGAATTCCGCCAATTCTGTAACCTCGTATTCTGTGAAGAGGATGGAATGGCTTGGGTGTAAAACCTTGAAGTAAACGAAGAGGTGATTTGGGATAAATTATTGGGATGCATCACATGCTTTGCATTGCGTAGTACAATGCTCCATCAAATCATGTTTAGAATCTCAGAAGAAGCCAGAATCACCACCACCATCAATCATCCAAAGTGAAATATTACAAATATAGAACAATCATGGAAAATTATTCAATTAGATAGGTAACCTCTTTCTCTGTGGAGACTTTTGCACCATTTGGAACCGAGTCGAAACGTGCTTAAAGACACAGTCTCATTACATCCGGACCTCGTTGTGCAAAAAAGTTATTTAACACACAAATCAGCTTAGCCATTCTACAGTAGGTGAGAAAGTTGCTAACATAAAGGTGACCTTATACCTTCAATCCTTCAGGAATGAAATTATTTATTTAAAACAGTTTTACAGTTAACAAGGATGAAGAGAAATCTAGCTTATACTAGTTGAAAAGAAACCGGAGTTTTTTTTAGATATACATAGTGCAGCAATTTGGTAATTTTCGAGATCTAAAGAGAACTAAAAATAGAACAAAGAGAAGTAAGTTTCA
>JAANSN010006651.1:0-10158 GCA_036850665.1 Dicranocentrus wangi | reverse complement strand
GGAGCACCAGCAAGCCCTTCAGATCTGCGAGGAGGTGAAGGCCCTGCAAGAGTCCGTGCTGGGGAAGAACCATCGGGGGGTCCTCCTTGCGAAACAGGTCATTGGCGTGTGTCTCAATCGACTTGGGCGGGATTCTGAAGCGTTGGCCATCCAACAGGAAATTTATGAGCGGCTGGTCTCCGTCGAGCAGTACGGGGAGGGGAACGGGTGGACCCAAGTTTGCAAACTGAACCTTGGAATCAGTTGCTCAGGACTGGGAAGGCACGAGGAGGGGCTGGGGATGATGGAGGAGGCAGTTGCCCGGTTGGAGGGGATCCTCTCGGACAGCCATGACGAGGTGTTCCAAGCCAAACTGCAACTGGCTCAGGCGTACGCCAGGGCAGGGAAGGTGGGGGAGGCAAGAAATTTGCTGGAGGTGGTCCATCACAACATATTGGACCGGTATGGGGTCGGGCATGAAGACCTGCCTAAAATAAACAGGATTTTGCTGATGCTTCATAGTTAGAAAAAATATGTATATAGTAAATATTATGTAGTAGTTATAAATACAGGTTAATTAATATGTAAAATGTTCATAATAATTATAAATAAATGACGACAAAAAACCACCCAGTACTCCAGTTTTCAGAGTAAACTCATCATATCCGGAGTTATTTTTTCTCTCATGGGTTTTAGACATTTTTGGAGTTCATTACAAAAGCCTCCCGGCTCATATATATTTATACTACCAGACCAATACAAATAAATGTATACTTTTAGTGCTCAATCAATCAAGCCGTCACAAACTGTTATGTCCTCCTGACTACGTGACCAGATGAATGTTGCACGCTTCCTTTGTGCGTAAAAATCTTCTTACAGCAGAGTTACATGGAAATAGTTATTATGTACGCTAATCGTAAGTAAAAAAAGCATACATCATGCATCATCTCATCCCAATTTTGGACTAACTAAACTGACCACACTACTACATTCATTTCTTGCTTAACTCATTTAAATGCAAGCCGCATTCAATTTAAATTGATGCGACACCGGATACATACTTACGTATGTTTCAGATGAATCATCCTCGTCGTCATTCATGATTGTCGTCCACACCAACGGCATTATTAAATCACGTTTGCATTACATGCATTGCCCAAAACTGTGAACAAATTATAGCAATTATTCGTTCAAAGCGATAAGGAAATGTATGATGTAATTTACTTCCTCCAACATTTAATAAATTTGCGGTTTTCAAGTCAGTAGCAAAAAAAATAAATCACAAAAGAAGAGAGCTATACTTGCGGCATCAAAATCGCGGTTAGTAGTCCTGCTCCATCCAATAGCGCAGAAACATTATGTCCTATTATGCACACCAATTATTTAGCTCGTATACTTTTCTGCTTTATGTCATAATAGTAGTCATGTTGAAAAAGTGCAGAAAAAATGTAGTAGTATATATTATGCAGAGGTAGCGTAGTTCGCAATTATGTCAATAATAATCAGCATAGTAGTCGCCGGACGGAATATGAGGTTAGGCTTTTAACTGGTAAACCTAGTATTGGCAGCGGCGGCAGCAGTGCCTACTTTTTTTACGAAGTAGGTTCCCAGCGTCATATTTTCGACGTAAAACGACAGAATGAAATTGCGTAATCCCAACTTGCTAACGCAACTTTATGCTATGCTGTTCTGCTGAATTGGAGAGAGTGGGAGAATGGGATGGGAACATTTTTTTATCCTCTGTTTGAGTATTCTCAAAGTCAGGCTGGAGGACAGTCGACCACCAAAACTTGTTCTCATAATAGTACGCAAAGCTTTTAAACTATAACTAGTTTGATTTTTTGAAGACAAAAAAATTATACATATTCCCTTGTTATAAATATTTATTGGATAGAAGACGATACATAATATTATATTACATTGCATCACGGCATATACATTCCCGGAAAATTGGTTCGGGATTGAAAAATATGAAAAAGTTTTTTGTGAAAGGAGGCGCCAGTGTGAGGCGGAAACAGAGGGAAGCTGCTAATAATAAGGACAGCGAGTTGAGTGAAAAAGTGGTGGAGAGGATGGAGACGGAGAATCATGGCGGCGGCGGCGGCGGCGGTCCATCCACTTCGGGTGCCCCAAGTGCCAATAAAAACGATTATGTCTGTATGACGCCCACTATCCGACGACGAATTAATAATACTAATCCTTCCTTTTTAAATGCGACCACCAGCACCACCGGCATGGGCCGATGTGAGTCTTGGTCTCCTGGTACAAAAGTGTCCCCCTGCTTAAACTCCCTTCAGCAATCTCAAAATATTGAATATGAAGACAATAAATTACTAACAAATAGGCTGTCAGTGTCCACCAATGGCGGATTAAATGATGAGGACCGCGATGATCCTCATCCGTTTCTAGACCGGAGCCAATCCGCCTCCGCTCACTTCTTCTCTTCTGTCATAAACAAGAAAAAGTCGAGCACCACCTCCCTCATTGGAGGTCACGGTGGACTGGCCATGGCAAAGAGCTTGTGTGGTCAAACTACTGCCAAGTCATCAAAAAGAAGCCCAAGTCAAAAGTCCCAAGTGGAGTCGAAATTTGCAGCGGATGTCAACCGACATTTGTACACTACCCTCGTGGGAGTGCTCCTCTCCAAATCCAAGCATTTGGAGGTGGAGGAGGGAGGAGGAGGGGAAGGCCAAGGCGGCGGGTTTCCGACCCCCAACTCGGTCCATCCCTTTGGTGAGGGACGAGGAGAGGCGGGGGGCCGTGGGAAAATGTGTCGAATGAGCTCGGTCTGCGACTCCATGAAAAGACTGATCCGGGAGAATGCCGCCAAAAAGAGGGCGTACGTGATGAAGGAGTTGGTCAAGACGGAGCAGGATTATGTTAGTGACTTGAGGAGCATTGTGGAGGGCTATATGGTCCTCATGAGGGACTCCAAAAGTAGTGACCTTGGGGATGATGATGGGGGAGTAGAGATGCCGGAGGATTTGCGCGGAGGAAGGGACAAGATTGTCTTTGGGAATTTGAAGACCATTTATGAGTGGCATAGGGAGTAAGTCTTGAAAACGAAAATACTTAAAATATTTTTATCCCATTGAAATTTTCTGCAACAAGTTTCAAATCTAACGTCTAATCTTTTTTTTCCAGTGTTTTTTGTAAAGGACTTGAGGCCTGCGTGGAGTCTCCCGTGGAGCTGGCCCACTTTTTCAAAAAGCATGAGTCACGACTCCTCCACCTGTACGTCGTCTATTGTCAAAATAAGCCAAAGTCGGAGCACATTGTTTTCGAACATATTCACACTTATTTTGAGGTAGAGACACAAAAAATGCACAACTTAAACATACTCTGCAAAAACACGACAATGTTTTCATTGAATATATATAAATTTTCTGCAGGACCTCCGCGAAGAGCTAGGACACACCTTGACCCTTAATGACCTACTCATCAAGCCGGTCCAGCGGGTAATGAGGTACGAGCTCCTCCTCAAAGACGTGCTCAAGTACACGGAGCGGATTGGGGTCAAGGAGGAGATTGAGGCGATGAGGGAGGCCTGCCAAGTCATGCATCTGGTTCCAAAGGAAGCCAATAACATGATGAGCGTGGGCAGACTACAAGGTTTCGATGTGAGTTTAAAAATAATAATAATAATAATAATTAGTTTCATTTTTTCCATGAAAAATTTGTGTCGTCAATTTAATTTATATGTATTTTTTGCATTTTATTACGCTTTACAAACAGGATAAGATTACGGCTCAGGGGAAATTGCTCCTGTTCGGAAAGCTTTGGTGCTGCGAGCAGCAGCGGACACCTTCCGTTCTAAATTTCAGGGCAAAGCTCCAGGTTTTCGTTTTTGAGCAAAAAGTCATCTTTAGCGAGTCTGTAGGGAGGAAAACCAAGTTTTCGAATCCAGCCTATGTCTACAAAGCCCACATCCCGGTAAGCTACTATATTAATATTATTTATTTATATAGTTCTTTCGTATTATTTATGCTCATAAAAATATAAAAATTTGTCACTAATTAATTTTTTTTCCAAATCCCAATCCAATTAGGTAAATAATTTGAGTCTGACGGAATCAGTGGATGACGGAGATGCTCGCAAGTTCCTCCTTCAATCCACGGACCACAAGAGGCCAGTCTCGTTCCTGTGCCAAGCGTCATCCCGAGAGAGTCGGGATGAGTGGATAAACACTCTTCAACAGGTGCTTACAGCTCAGCAGCTTTTCATTGACGCCATCCTGGATCCTATCGAATACCAAAAGAGGCTAAGGCCTAGAGCAAAATTAGAGCGACAGAGGACCATTCAGCAGATTTGAGCGTTACTCTGAAAAAGCCTACTCCAAAAGCCTATTCGTCATAATATATAAGGAACGGAAAAAAAATAATATGCTGCTGCTCACTATATACCTACAAACATGTAAATTATTTTATTTCATATTATTATTTGTTTCTTTTATGCTATATAATATGTAATAATATGTCGATACTATATATTGTGATTGAAGCAGGATTTTATTAGCACTAATAGATATAAATATAAAAAATATGCCATTTTGAAAATACAACAGATTTAACTATTTTTGTCGTCATTCGAGTCCCCACGTTTTTTGCCCGGCGATTACCCTATCTGTATTACTATATAGTAAAATATGATGATACGTTACAAACTATTAGATTTAAATTGTAAACTTAAACGCGTAGCGCGTAAAACAGAAGGACTCAGCAAAGGAAAACTGAGGAGGAAAAATGATTAGGGTTTTTGCAAGCGACATACGCATATTGGTATATAATTAATAATAATAATAATAATAATAACAATCAATAATCAATCTTTAGAACATCTCCAATCATCAACAACATTTAGAAAACACATTTTGACACATCAAGGATTTTTTATACGTAAGGAAAATCCATAAATCGAGATTCCGCACGACTTTATTATTTATTTATTAGGAGAATCCCGAGCCTGATGATCCAGGCACGCTTGCCCGTCGCTGATGCTGTTGTGAACCAACTGGGGTGACATTCCCCCTTCCCCGTGCCCTTCGTCCCCGAAGAGTAGTAGCACGGGCGCCCCTGGCTCGTCCTCTTCTGCCAGCCGAACTCCCTTAAACAAAATAAGGAATCAAAATTCAAAATATACATACACTCGTCGTTTCTGCCATTTAGAATCATTCTAATTCAAATTTGATCAGTTATATCATCACCCAACCCAACACCCACCAGTTGGAGTAGTCGACGCTGGACGGAGAAGTTGTTCAACCAGGTCATCATCCCCTCCGACCTGAGCCCGACCCCCTCCTGAAACCCGCTCTACAGGAATGGAAATAATGCTGCTCTCTGACACCAGCTCCAGTTCCAGACCATTAATAGTTATTGTAGTCTCAATTTTTAGACTTCCATCCGAGCCCATGTAGCGGGAGAGGAGGAGGGGGATTGGGAATCGGAACGGACTCATATTCGTGGAGACAAGTTCCTTGGATTTCATCGAAGGGAAGGGGACCACAGTCCAAGACAGGTTGGCCACCCTGCCACCACCACCGTCGTCACTACAGTTGATGGAAAACTGGGCTCTGGCTTGAGCTTCCCTGGGTCCCCCCACTGGAAAAAAGTCCATGAGGCTAATTGCGTTTACGGACAAACTGTTGTTGGACGGGATGGTGGTGGTGCTCACACAGAGCACGGTGAACAAGGGGGTGCTGAGGAGGGTGGGTGGTGACCCCACCCCCGTGGTGGATTTTACTAGTAGTGGAGGCCAAATGGATTTCGTGGTGGTGGGCAGCTTGGCTGCCTTTTCGAAATCCTGAAGAATGAAGGTGATTGGGGTTCCGAGTGGGAACTCTTGAAACTGGTGGCACTCCTGGAAATGGTCGATAACGGATTGGATATCGTCCCGAGGGATTTGGTAGTGGCAGTCGAGACCCATCTGGGAACAAAGTGGGAGACATTGCCTGTAATAATAATTAAGTACGCAAATTGTATAGTTTAATTGGAAATCCATATGCTATTTTTTGGCAACTCAATTCAAAATGCTACCAATTTTTTTCAATCTTGTGAAGAAGTAGTAAATAGAACCAACCTAAAAATGCAGGTTTCAACATGTGCCCGTATCTCTTTTCGGTTGAACCTCATTTCGCAACCATTCCATTTGTGCTCGCAATCCAACTCCTTGGCGTCCAAAATGTCCTCCAAAGCTGTGTTGCGGATTTCACAAGGGAACAGTTTGCCGCATACACGACACGGGCGGTTGACTGAAAAGCACTGATCACACAGGATGTGGCCATCAACACACTGGAAGACCTTGCCCTCCGGAAGCTCCCCACACCCCGTGCATTTTGAACTCTCCAAGTCTTGGTCTTCTCCTCCGGGCATTGTTTTAGGTCTCGAAATATGCAACTATTTATCAGCACACTACTTACTACATCCTCAATTTAAATGCTATAATAAGATATACAGGTAGGTATCCGGCTTGGCTTATTTGTTGGACAGCCACAGCAATGTACAAAAACGCCAAAACCAAAAGATTTTAAAAGTTTTTTGGAAGCACAAACAAAAAACGAGCTGCCTGGGTTTCATATTGTATTAATAGGTATTGATATGTAACACAAATTGAGAGTATATAATGTTAATGTATACAAATATTTTGTTGAAGAAAACTACCACTACGACTGATCTGATGCACTACTAATTCCACTACTGATGCCTTGCTACCAAGTCTCAAAGGTTGAAAAATCATAAAATGGCGAAGTGGCACCACGAGGTAAGTAGGTACTTCGTCGTCCCGGTCCCCCGTCTCGTACAAGATCGTAAGAGGAAAATTGTATATTATTGTCTCTTCTATATATACCACGAGCCTACTATTCCCTGTGCCCAACATTAACATTAATATAGTTATATATATTAATATAAATATAATATGCTGCATACTAATCTTTTAGTGATACCATACCAGTGCAATATGTGCTCTCTAGCTAGGCTACGCGTAGTCGCAGTAGGAAGGAAAACATGCTTAAATCTACTCGGCACAAAATTGCACAATCCCCTACACACACACTTTATTAGTAGGACACGACAATCCCGATTTCCCATCCCACACATTCATTTCATACATGACATAAACATGCATAATATTATTAGCTCTCCCAAAATAGCAGAGATTATATCATCATTAAACAATAAACTACTGGTTCCATCATACAACAACTACTATGAATATGTATATATAACATCGTATGTACGCAACATTATACAAACATATTTTATTATACTTAATATAACCAATGTAATCTACAGAACAGATATACATACATGACTTGATTTGTACTGTATTGTCGGTTGCACAATCCGCCACAATATAGTAGTAGTATGATCATGAATTTGTGGGTTAATAAACTGTGAGGCTATATATAATCATTCGCTACGATTATTAGCATGAGCAGCTGCATACCGGATTTAATCATCATATTATGCTGCTGCGAAAGTCCAGTGCAAAACTAGGTGGCATTATTGGCATGGATGGGCTACTACGGGATATGGGAATGTGCCATTACATAAAACGGCCTAACCAAAACCATCCTTTGATCATGCCAATCAAGTACAAAAATAATAATAAAAAAGCGTGAAATTATGTGATGGTTGGTATACAGCTTAAAACTTGATGAATTCTTCAGGATATAACACACAGTCAACTAAAACTGTGTGGAACCCGTAAAATTTTTATTTTCCGATAATTTATAAACAATTAGCTGATACCGTTTTAATTTATTATTTACCTATCCACCACCCTTTTCAACATACCCAGTTAATTAAAACGTAGCATAAAATAGTTAGTTGAAAAGCAGTTAAGCTGAACTTTTTGCCACATTCCCTCTTTTAGCTAACAAAAAAATAATTAATTATAAACTACTAGTGAACCCGTATGTATTACATACAAACTGAATCAAGTACCTATAGATTTAATCTACCAATGCAAAATGCATGTAAAATTGAATATTAATTTTATACTTAGTTTACATCATCGTCTTTTATTTTTAACTACATTTAATAATCTGATTAATAGCAGGAATAAAATGTAAAAAAACTGTGTAACCACTTTAACGTAACAACACCTGCTGGCAATATGCTATTCTAACAGTCAATTTATTTTCCTTTCTAGTGTTTTGTATCCGAATCACTTCAGTCCAACCTCTAGTGCATCTGCAATCCAAAATTCTATTCAAATCAATTTAAAGTTAAGATGTAACAAACTGGTTGTCATCATCATCATCATCATTAGTTTCAATATGCTAAATTACTTACACTTACACGTATTAGTGAAGTTTGGCTACATTTAGTGTCACATATTTGGACTCCATCGTGCTTTGGCATATACCTTCCACATGAAGTATTCCCAAACTAGTGATCTGCATTATAACTGTGAGCCGCTGCTGACCTGCTGGGGCTGGTGGAACACCGCTTAGCTCGAACTCCCCAAGCATGCAGTTGTTAAATGCTTGAGGAGCCTCTCCCTGATAAACTCGGATGTAAAATTCAGTCTGGTTGTTGTAAGAGGTGAAATATATCCCTGTTCTCCTCGCTGGGAATTTCGTGTTTTTCGAAATGATTTTCGCAAAACAGCCGGGGATCCCTTGGAAATTAATTTCTATCCCGTAGGATATTGAGGTTACATCCTGCCCGATGCGTAGTAATTTTTTTGCCTCTTCCTGGCCATTCAGCAAAGCAGCCTCTACTGCTGCACCATACGCCACTGCTTCGTCTGGACGGATGGAGAAGTTTAGAGCACGCCGATTAAAGTACTCTGAAAGTTTCGCTTGCAGCTTTGGAGTAAGTGTTGCACCCCCAACGAGTATGATGTCGTCAATATCTTGCTTCTTCGTTTTCGCGTCTTTCAGGGTTTGGTCGGTGATTTGAATCATTCTGTCTAAATCCTCTATTATCATGGCATCATATTCCTCTCTAGTAATTTCCACTTCCAAGTCAAATTTGTTTGTAAAATTGGGAACGTTAATTTCGTTCTTGTCCTCACCGGAAAGACTCTTTTTTACCCGCTCACACTCAACCTGGAGTAATGCAATGCTTTTCCTGCCCGCTAATTTTTTCACGTCTTCTGGCTTACAGTCTAGAGAGTTTGTTGTAATGAATGACTCGATACAATGGTCAAACAGTTTGTTATCAAAATCATGTCCGCCTAAATGCGTGTCCCCTCCGTAGCTCAACACTTCAACGTTATTTCCCTCTGTGTTTAAGACTGCAACGTCAAATGTGCCTCCGCCTAAATCAAATATTAATGCCCGCTTTGCTTTGTCATTATAACGTCTTAATTTGTAGGCTATAGCAGCAGCTTTGGGCTCACTCAAAATGTTAAGCACTTCAAATCCTGCTATTTCGCCTGCTCGGATAGTGGCTTTTTTCTGATTATCGTTGAAATATGCAGGCACGGTTATAACAGCCTTTGTCAGACTACAGCCTAATTTTCGCTCAGCGAATCTCTTGAGCTCTGCGAGTAGGAGTGCTGATATGTTTTCTGGCAAGTACAACTCATCGTGAGCCTTGACTTTCAAAATGTTTTCATCGTTAACTATTTCATACTGTAGGTATTCCTGCTCTCTAATAACCTCCTTATCTAGTGGCTTCCGCCCTATCAACCGCTTAATGTCGTAAAATGTGTTTTTAGTATTCTTGTACATTTGACTACGTGCAGTGCGCCCGATGGTTTGCGACCCGTCTGAATGGATCGACACATAACTCGGAGTTGTGTTCCTGCTTTCACTACTTTCCAAAACTATAACGTTCCCATCATGATACACTGCAACGACACAATTGCAGGTGCCTAGGTCAATGCCGATTGCGACCTGGTGGTTTGACTTTCCATCCCAATTAAGATTCATTTTGTTTTCCCTAACGTATTTCTCGAAACACATTCGTAGCTCACTTTTGATTACTGACGCTGAAATGGAGGATTGTTGGGAAAGGTTGTAACCAATTTCACGGGCAATTACGGCGGAGGAAACGGTGTCGTGTATAGTTTCCAGCTCGTGTGGGGAGATAAATTTGTGATTGCCCTTATGAACTGCCATTTCCTTATTGTAGTTTATTCTAATGTTTTCAATGATTTTTTGCTGGAGCCTCGTTTTTTCAAAAATATTCGACATTTTTATGATGTTATTTTTATCAACAACTACTC
>JAANSN010006650.1:0-10160 GCA_036850665.1 Dicranocentrus wangi | reverse complement strand
TTCCGCTTTGGACCTCCTCGCCATAATATAATATTTTTCCAAGTTGGCCCACTACTACTACTACTCCACTGTATCAAGAACTCCACTCTGAACTGTTTCACACTTTTTTTTCATGTTGGTCTTGTTGATGATGCACAAACTTTACTTTTGCCATTTAACTAAGTGCTTTACACGTTACGAAAAAGAGGAAAAGCTGGTGGAGAAGAAGCTATCTGGAATAAGTACTACTCCCATTTTGTTATATACCTTTCCTTTCTCCGAGGCTTTTCTTAAGTCGACCTACTACCTCAACTTGCAAGTACTCCAGCCACCTCTCGCCTAGTTTAAGTGTGTCATCAGGCATCATCCATCCAAGCAAATTCAGCACGCAGAATAATGCGGTCATGAAAAAAAAGTTATGAAGCCAGTCTGCCACAACTAGTAGTTTCTCCCGTAATTTTTTGTCATCTTGAGCAACATTCCATATATATATTTTCCCTACTACGAGGGGAAAAAACTTTTTCTGTGGCTTTTGCACTTTTTTTCTTCTTTACGTGTGTATTGTGTGATCAAAATGAATGTGTCTGGATAGCTGTGCATTTTATTTTACATCATAGGGCCAAGCCACACAGGACGATACATTAGCGTGGTTCCCGAGAACTCTTTCCCCCGAGCGAAATTGAAATTCATAAATTATTTACAGCCTATATAAATATATGCCCATGGTTTAGAGATGGGACAATATTTTTTATATACAAAAATGTAAGTATACGCTACGCTAAGAGACGACATTGGATAATAATATTTTGTTCAACTCCAAGTAGCGGAGTTACAGATGGTGCTCCGGTTTCTATTCTCCGTGCAAAAGAGTTGCATTATCGTGTTGTTGGAGTTTAAGAGGGCCCAGGGTAAATCAAACTTGAAAGATTGATTTCTTTGTGGATAATTCAGTACAAGTGCAGCTGCTGTTCCTGGGCTTCACGCACCTGAAACAGCTTTCCCTTCATCCTCATCATGTACACAATAAAAGTGTGATTCGGGTTGAACATGAAAAAAAACGGGTTATTTTTTTGTGGAAGGGGAACCATATATAGTGGAGAAAAAGGGGTTCCTCCTTTGTGATGTTTTCTCCCTTCCAACTTGCACATTCACACCCTTCCCATTCCCTTCTTAAGGTGGTGAATAATGAAGGAGAATGAACTTGTTGGGGGAAAATGTATATACTTAGAGACTAGTCATTACCCCTTTTTTGGCCAGAAAACGCTTATTTAATAGATATTTAGGTAGAAGAGAGGAGAGAGAAGAAGAGGAAAAAAAACCTGGGTGAAATCTGTTATTTTTTTTCTGGGTATAAAAACCAACATGAAATTTTTTTCCCCACACGCTATATCCCGCTCCCGCACGGTATGGTTGTGTCTTCAGAGAAAACATTGGACGACGACTACTGTTGGCTTCAGCTTTTTTTTTGTTTAACACCCTTCCCATTAAATCAACAAAATTGCTTTGCTTTCCTCTTCACTCCCGTTTTTTCCTGGCAGAATACCAAGAGGGAAAAGGGATGCAGCGTGTTGCTTGTTTTGGGGTTTGATTGGGGAGGAAAAAAAAGAAATGAAAGTACATACTTTGTAAATGCAAACAACCAACTTGTACGCCAAACTGGATTATTTTTCCATGCAGTTTGTGGGATTGAGTGTAGATCAACTATAGGATTCTATTCGACGTTTAAGTTGGTAAGTTCAGCTAATTATTGAATTTTCGTAATGGATCAATCTCTCAAATGATGTGGTGTTGCGTTGTAGTGTCTACTACTACTGAAGTTTCTCATCTTCTTCAATCTTCAATCCTTATATTTTCATCATCGCGTATACACACTTTCCCTAACTAAATTCCATCCAACTCGTTGCACCCACTCTTCCATCCCGCCTATAGCCTCACAAAGGATCAAGGCAAGGAGAAGGAATCGCTTAGTTCCTTTTTTATATTATTACGCGGATGAGCACCAGAGGAATTTTTTCTGAAGGTGAACTTTTCCCCATGTAGACACTCTCCTGCGAAATAAAATTTTGTGGTAGAAGTAGTGGCAGTGAGAGAGAGAGAGGCAGAGCAGTAGTGCTCTAGGGCTCAATCTGACACTTTTCAATTCTCCTGTGATCTCACACCGAGTGGAAAAGCAAGAGAGAAAAAAAGAGACTGCCTTCCATGGATATTCAAGGATGATAGAATTCTATTATTATGTACTACAGCAGCTTTCCAACCCAGAGAAGAAGAGAAAGAAAACGAAAAAAACCAACGAGAGCGACTCTAACCCTTTTTTAACTCTCTCTCTCTCTCTCTCTCCCAAGTTATGCATGTCTTGAGGGAACAAGAAAAAAGAGGAAAGATGTGAGATGGGGGAGAGATGGAGGATATGCCGCCTAAGATGGTTTGTAGATAGGATGGGACTACTATACGTACGACCAAGGTCCCATTTTTTTATTTTGTCTTGTTTACCCTCCACTCCATAAACCCCGAGAATTTAGTTTGTAATTGAATAATCATGCTTGAAATGGGAGGAAATAGAGACGGGAAAAAGGCACCTGTTATTATCATCACTGTCATCGTCATCCTCCACCACACCACTACTACCACCACCGCCGCCGCCACTTGTTATTCCATCCCACCTCGCTCCTGTGTTTTCACCCTTTTTCCTCCTTATTTTATTATTAAACGGTAAGAAAAAAGTCGTAGTGCGCTAGTCCCCCCGGTATTTCCAAATAACTTTGTCAAAGTAGACAGCAGACCTGCACAAGCAAGGCACACACACGCTACGGGGTTTAAATCAGAGGGGGACTCACCATCCCATTTCCCTTCCTGTTTACCATAATCTCAAGGAAAACTCGCAGTGTTCCGGGCTAATAATTGGAGGCACTGACGATTTTGAAGAAAACAACTTTTTTCCCCTCACGGTAATTACCTGGTAGTCTTATATACTTTCAGCTTCATTTGGTAAAATGGGAGGCGGGAGGGAGGAATGGAGATGGAGGTGAAAGTGATTTGATGCCTTTTTGTCGGTTTAATTTACCAAAATTTTATGCCTTTTTTCCTATTACCAGATTAATAGTAATATCCAGCGAAATAGTTGGAGTGAGATTGACTGGGGGAGAAAACAAAAATTATGATTATCGTGCCAATCACCGGAGCACCGGAGAAAATAAATGAGTTGTGTGATGTGATGTAAAAGGAGGTAGGTTGTAGGTAGTAGTTGTTAGCTCGTTACGACTCCTCCAGCTGGTGTTCCATCCAGCACCACCAACATTCTCACAAAATATATGGGAAACTTTAGAATATCATGTAACAAATCAAGTCTACCAAATAAGCGTTAACAAAAAAAAAACAACAACCTAAAAAAGTTTTGTTTTTCTTTTCTCTCTCAGTTAGAGTATATATATGACTCCAATTTCAAACCAAAATACGTATTTTGTTTGAGAAACAACATTCAAATAAAACACATACGTTTTGTTCCTACTTGTTATTTAAATCCATACAACCAAAGATTTATAGCTGCTGTCAGGAGAAAAAGGCCATAAACATTTCTACTCTTTTTTTCTCCTTCTTCCACTCTCTCTCTCTCTCTCTCTCTGTTAGTTTGTGTGTTTCTCAAACTTTTCTCTCTTGTTTTCCTTATTGTGAATCGCATATTTGAGAAGAAGAGAAAAAAAATATATAAGTATTTTCTCTCAGATCATAGCCATTTCCTTCCGTAGCGAAAAAAGTGAGCCTTGCCCGTCATCATCATGCTCCAGTGGAAGTTCACATGGAGGATTTAAAGACAGTTAACTTTCGTTGGAGTTCAATGAAACGAAAAGTAAAACACATCATGCTGGTTTCTCCTTTCTCCTCTCTTGGAGAAGAAAAAAAAATAACCTACGTGATTTTCCTCTTGGTGGAGTGATCGCGAAAAATATGTGATATTGGTTTTTTTTTCTTGTTGCAGAAAAAAAAAGTTGAAGCGTGAACGGAGGTTTTGTTGAGGCGAGTTTATAATCCGATGTATAAAGGACGTTGGAGCGTTATGAAAAAACACATTTTGAAAATATATATACACACTTCATATGTACATAGGTACTTCTTCATGTGCTTTCTACTTCTACCCCGTGGACAACGACGGCAGTGTGGTGTTGGTGTTGCAATAACGTGTGTGTGAAGCTCTGCAAATTTTTTGTTAATAATAAGCCCTCCTCTCCTCCTCCTCTGCCACCATCTCGCCACCGTGCTCCTGTGACTATTCCCAGCTGTCTTATTTATGTATATATATGGAAAACAAGTTGCACTTTTTACTTTTTCCCTCACAAAACCTCACTTTTTCCTCCGCAGAGCACTCCGAACCATTACTGTTTACTTTTTGTTATAAACTTCTCGCGTTATTCAGTTTCGCTCGGATCATTGAGAAGAGCGCGCGGCAGGGCAAGTTTTTCGACGCTATTTGATATTGCCATAAATGCAATAACGCTCAAAAGTGAGAAAATACACATCAGTTTGTTGAGCGTTTAGCTGGTGGAAGGTGGTGGTGGTGATGGTGGTGGTGGACCTAGAATGTGGTAAGACATGGAGAAAAAAGTTTTTTTCTCTCCCTTCTTCTCCTTTTTCCCTTAAATATAAACGAGCCAAGTAGACTTAAGGTATACACACAACTACACAACTCTGACAATTTTCACCAGTCCCAAAAACTATATATATGTTGTTGAACAACCATAATGAATCTAGTGGAGAATGAGAGAGACACGACTACGACGTTAAGCTGCACGCCTCAGCCCATGCTAATATATTACTCACTTGAGTTTCAAACTGCAATAAATTTTACCTTGTTCCCTTTAATTTCCCTCTGAAGTTTTAAGTTTTGTGGGAGAACAGGAGGAACAGACGAAATAAGAAGAAAAAAATATATATATGGTGTACACTTTGTGTTTTATTATTTGAGAGAGAAAGAGAGAGCGTAGTAAAAAGGACCTGTGAAAACCCTTGCCTTCCCTCCATCACCTTCACACTTTTGAGAGGAAAAAACTTTTATTTTTTTTCTTCGTCTTTAGGGCTCTTGGGCATAACTTTTCCGTTAAATATGAAGACAAGGAAGGAAAAAACCGCAAAACTCAACAACCCATGCATAAAAGAGGATTGTCTGCAGCAAAATATATATACATACATGTATGTAGATTTGGCAAGAAATTCCCGTCACCCTGTAATTATCACAAAATCCTAATAATCATTCCGAGCTATTTTGCTATACAAAAAAGTGCTCATATAAATATGGGTCACTCGCTCATCATGCCCGTCGCAGGGGGAGAACACTCTGAAGTTTTTGAATTATTAAGAAATTACAATTTGATTACACGGTCACCCGAACGAAGCCCACGGAGAGTTTTTTGCATGTCTTCACCTCAAACAATTGTGGGGCTCGGCTGGTGATGTCTTAGTTGTTGAGCTATAGCAAAAACAACTTATGTTCGAGTTTTTCTCCGTAAGCCAGCTGGTCCAACAAAGTCGTTGACTTATGACATACATAATGCATGTGTCAGCGGAGAGAAAAAGTTTTTTTCTATAGACCCTGGATACTACGCTATATAATTATCTCGTATTTGAATTTGAAAATTGCATTGTTATACACTTCTTGTGCTTCTTTTGGACAGGTCAAGCCATACTTAAAAGTTGTATGCTGTTGGGTTTGGAGCAGAAGAGGGGGGAAAAGTAGGACAAGTTGAAGTCAGTCAGCAGGAGTCTCAACTCAACTCAACTCGTCGTCCTCGCGTCGTGTGGCATATATGGTGATATACGCCACTAATAATGGTCAGACAGAGAACTAAACCTGGTTTATACTTACTTCTCCTTTTTTTTCATTCAGCTTTTTTTTTCTTCAACTCGAAAGATTTTCTGCAGCAGGGAATTGCCTATTATTATTATTATGGTTGTTATCACAAGTTTTTTTTTCTTGTGGAGCCCGGAGGAGGAAAAAAAAGTGATGAAAGGAGGGAATATGAGCCCGTACAACTTACAAGGTTCCTCCACTTATTCCCTTTGAGGACAACACACATGACGACGACCTCCTTCAAGATATAATGTGCATATAGGTTGTGTTATTGTGTGTGTTGTTGTGTGTGTACTTCCATGTTTTCTTTATTGTGATTACATGACCCAAAGAGAAAGTTGGTGGGAGGGGGAATGATGATACATGGTGACTTGCAAGAGGAATCATGCAGGTTAACCACCACTCCCCACATTTACCCGGCTATACACAGCAACCCCATAAATTTTTCAACTTCTCTCTACTGGCTTTCTCCTGCCATGCCACCACCACCGTCTCACTCAGTCTGAAGATATTTAATATTATGGTAGTTGGGAGTACGTACACAACACTCTTTTTCGAACGCGAACGCCCATGCTGTGTCTGCCCAGAAGAAAGGGCACACATGTTTTACATCATCGGGATCGAGAACAGGAGCAGCGGAACAACGGAACAGCACAATCAAAATCTCTGGGAGTGCTAACCGCAATAAAATGGGGAATGAGGAGAGGAGTAGTATCGTAATACCGTATACCCTGTGCAGAATGGTCGTGCAACTGAAAAATTATTATTTCCAGTGGTATCCTCTCTCCAGCCAGTGGTATTTAGCAACTTTTGTGGTCACATAAATTTTCAACTTTGGCTGGATACACATGTATAATATGTAGTAGCCCGGCTCTTGGATGGCTACTACCATTTTGGCTTCGCAGCTCTTGCGTGTATTCAATGAATCGATTATTATTATTACTACTGGATTACATGTTTCCTTCCCGGAGGGATAAGGACCTGTGTTTATCTGCCCACTTTATCATTCCACATGCAAATTCGCGGGGGGACCAGCAACCAACTAATTGAACCGAAAAAAAGTCGTCGTTTGGTGAAAATCGCGGAGACAAAGTAAGTTTAGTTTGGGGAATGTGGATGGATGTGTCGTTGGCTATATATATATTATATATGTTGTGGGGCGGAAAATCACCATTACATTATCGCCGATTATATAGTCCGATAAAAAAGCATTGTTGAAAAGAGTTCAGAGAGAGGATATTATGTACACATGTTATGAAAATAAACTCATCAAAATTGTTTCAACTTTGAAAATTCCTTGACGAAAAAAAAAACATGTTGAGGTCAATTGGCAAATGCACAAGTTATGTTTGCTCCTATCTTTGCTCCATCAAAAGCAACCGAAGTAGAAGCATATATGCATACTTTTACTTTTTTGTTTTAAGATGTAGACATTTTTTTCTATCCTCCGACTCCTAATCCTAATCCCAATGTAATCTGAGAACAGGAACAAAAACAGTTGCGATATAAGTATATATGTCAAATGGGAAATGTGTGGCTAATCCATTGGCTCCTTTTAATAGCCTTTTAACAAACCACCTAATACCGCGACCACGACCCCACAAATAGCAAAACCAGGAGAGAAAAAAAATAACTAACTACTTTTCTTCTACTACTACTACCCGCTTCCCCAGGCCAAAACCTAGAATTATGTGATTGTGCCAATCTGATTCTGTGTGTTTCTGTCGATTAGCCCTCTCAAATTACAGCCTTCAAATCAAAACTTAATGGACAACCTAGAAACTATGGCCCGAAGTGCCCTGAGGGCAAAAAATGCAGTAGTAGTAGCCCACTCTCTCCTGAGAAATAATACGTACATTCGCAGGAATTCATACGAGCTCCATATTTCCCAAATTATTGCCCAGCTTAAAACTAATGCGATAGCATTATGTATGCATTTGCGTTGCCCTCCTCGTTCCTTCTTCTTACTCCTTTATCTAAAAGCGTTTCTGGAAGTCTGGCGAAATTTATCTGAGAATATCTTGGAGCTGAAGGAATCGTCGTCGGTCGGTTTGTCTTTCCTCTCAAATATATCAAATTGAATATATATCCTCAAAGTGGAATTGGAACCGGGTCAAATTTAATCGTCCATAAAGGCATACATGCACACACACACAGCCGCCCAAGCCCAATAAATTCAACGGGGAAAACGAGGAATGGGGAAAAGTATTTTTCCCCATTTTTAGGATTCCCTTGAAAAAAAACGGGGGGAAATGCATTAACCAGTAAAATATGAGATTTCCCCCAGATAAAATGCCTGTTAAGGGGAAAAATTACTTTTCATGGTGCAGTTAGTTCAGTAGTTGGACCTGTTCTCATAACTGCGAGTTTTCATAGTTGGTTGGAGGGAGCGAGCAGTAGTCCTCCATAAAAACTAGAGTGACGGGAGTTGTGGATGCACGAAGGAGAAAATAAAGTGAATTTTTATTGTTTCATTACTAGTTTACATGCACCACAGGTCAGTCTGACAAGGCCGTATATATATATATTTTTTTTACTTTTTAGCAAAAAAATGTATTATTTCCTTGGTGGAGGTAGTAAACGACGACAAGATTAGATTTTTTTTTGTTTGAGATGGGCTCTCACGGAAATAATCTTGAGCCAAGTGAGGTATTATGTTGTCCACGAGCTTTTTATTAATATTAAAAGTAATCACAGTATGTTATTAGCTCTAATATTTTGGGGATTTTAACTATTTGCGTAGGCAAACGTCTATACCGACAGAACGTCACAAGAAGAGGGAAACAATTCGGGTTCAACTTTTTTACTACCTTTTTGGTTTGGGCCGACGCAGTCTATACACATCTTGACACAATAACAGCCTTGTCAATCATTCCACGAGTCGGATCAAGCTATTTTTTTTATTGAATCCTATAAAAAATCCCCTTCTTCTTTTTCTTCTTCGTTTTTTATTGACGTTGAAATCTCGTTTCAAAATTTCTCTCGTGTCGGTGATATCCTCCCGAATAATATCGGCACTAAAAATAGGGCTTCTTCTCTTCTCTCTCTTCTTTGAATCGACTCAAATCAAACCAAAGTCTTTAACACTTTCATAAAAAAAACCCGGTCCAATTTCAAAGGAGCAGGTGAAAAGAGGGCTTTTCAAGGGCTTTCTCTCCTTCTTCCCCCTCCGCCTCCTTCCCACAATACCTTTCCGAACCAAGTGGTGGTGGTGGTGGTGGTGGCGATGAAGGTGGTTCGGAAAAAGGACCCTTTTTTAAGACGAAATGAACGACACCACCAATCTCCAAAACCGCGAGAAACTATACAAGTAGTTTGAGTTTGAGTCTAAAACTGAAATTTAGTTTCTTGTCACAATACTTCTTCTTCTTCTTCTTTTTTGTATCTCGAGGCTCCAAAAGCTTTAGTTCAATGACTCTCTGTTTCACTTCTTTCTTGGATCTCCTGACAGGAACGGGAAAGAGCCGTCTAAAGCGCGAAAGGTATCAGGTTATTTGACGGTTTTTCTATACTTCTTCTTCCTTCGTGTTCCTTCCATGTCGTTGCCATTTCTCTATCGCATCGGCAGGAGAGCGTAAGCATAAGCCGTCAATTGTGAGGTGACACCACGGCGAAATGAAAAAGAAGTAGGCTGCAGTGTATACAGCGCATAGCGCTCCACCACCACCACCAAAGACGTGCTTTCCTTTCCAGAAGATCATCTTACACAATTTTATCCCTTTCTTCGATACCGTTTTTCTTTTTTCGTTTTTTTTTTCTTCTCTGCAACGTGATCATCGGAAACCTAACCTATGCGCTCGCTATCCTTCATCAGGGTTCCATTTCTGTGCTGCCTATATGTCACCATTAACAGGAGTACACCATATTACTATATATATATGACCCGACCGATCCGGGTTTTCTTCCTCCGAGCACAATGGGTGCTCTCCGCTTTATGTGCATGTATTACCATTATTATCCTTCCGAGAAGAATAACCTTTCGTGTTCATATTGGAACTGAGGGAGAGGGAGAAAGGTGTGAACAATAACAACAACAGAAGACGAAGAAGAAGAAAAAACGACCGTGTTGAAGATGGCATGCGGAGACACAAAACATCTCAAAATCTCCCAGCCTGACTTTCACTTTGCTATATCACGATCACAACGACTTCATCCCGACCGACGTACCAACGTATTCATTGAGACGGGTTGGAAAACCCGTGTCTGGAAATCATCGTCAACAACACCGTGTCGTCGTATCTCCTCCATAGAGAGAAATAGCTCCCGTTGTGACTACGTATAGCTTTAAGAATGTGCGAAGAAAATGGGAAGAAACCTACTTTGGAATGTAGACACCCCACAC
>JAANSN010006649.1:0-10161 GCA_036850665.1 Dicranocentrus wangi | reverse complement strand
ATTTCTAGCTCATGCATAAATGAAGTTTTAAATGAACGAAAAAAGAAGACCTTTTATGAATTGTTCTTTAATATTTAGACAAGTAATGCATGAAACTGCACCTCTACCCTCCGTAAATACACAACTCCAATCAGTTAACAATGCAAATTCGTCATTTCAGAAAGTTTAACTGTCCAGGAAAAAATAAGATATTGTATCTTACAGATAAATTACATGCCATAATAACGATTTGTTTTTAAAACCATATTCGCTTTTATGTATCATATCATCATCACTTCCTTTAACAATTCGAAGACGTTTTTGCTTTGCTATAAGTCAAGTATTCAGACTAACGAATGGCAATGGTCTGGTGCTTGTCACAGGCATGTGTGTTATTAAGTATACGATGATTATGATATGATTATGAATCCTCAAATGTTCAAGGTCAACAGCTTTTATCTCTCTCTCTCTCTCTCTCTCTCTCTCTCTGACAGTTGTAAACCTTATGACAGATTAGAGTTCATACCACTTTTTAAGTTTTGTCTGTCTGTTCTCCACATCTTAACTCAGATCATCATCATCCGTATCCTACAATTGCCTCAGACTGGAGACAAATCCAAGTTAATAAGATCAAGATCAGTAGTGGTTGAAAACCAAAATAAAACTTTGGACGAATCAACACAAAACTTTTTCTAATTATCATGGATCCGATAAATTTATGAAGTAATTGTTGTAGGTGCTGGAATAGTCGGTAGTGCTACTGCATACTACCTGTCTCGTGAGCTGGGAGACAAGGTGCTACTTTTGGAACAATATGACTTCCTCCACCGAAGGGGTTCCAGCCATGGAGATTCCAGGTAACGTGACTAGTTGATCGTATAGCTTTTGTGGGATTATATAGTGCACAGCCAAAGGATCTACTTAAATGTCTCTAAAGAAGCAATTTCTTTTGTATTATATAGAATTATTCGCTACACATATCCTCAGGATTACTACACTGAGCTCATGTTTGACGCGTATCAGCTCTGGGACAAAGCCGAGAAGGAATCCCAACTGAAGGTGTACACGCGAACTGGCGGTCTCGACTTTGGGCAGCATGATAATCCCTCCATAAAGTCCCTTATTGAAGCATGCCAGAAATTCGACGTGGAGCATGAAATATACCACAGCGCTTCCGAGCTAGCCAAGAGATTTCCAATGGTCAAATTACAACCGGACCACGTTGCAGTTTACAGTCCCGATTCTGGCATTCTTAATGCAACCAAGTCGATTGCAATGTTCCAGCAATTGGCACGCTCCCATAAGTGTCACTTGGTGGAAAACACGCGAGTGACAAATGTCAGTCAAGAGGAGGAGGGAAAGGTTGTCATTGAGGTGGAAAATGGGCAAAAGTTGTTTCGGGCTCGCAAGTGCATTCTGACCACAGGCCCATGGACAAAGAAAATAGTACAGTCGTTTGCCAATATTGAGCTCCCGCTGAGTCCTGTTCAACCTACGATTGCCTACTGGAAAGTGGAGCAGCCCGAAGAATACTCCTCTCAGAGGTTTCCCGTTTTTATCAATTATGGGAGCCCGCTCCTCTACGGAACCCCAGCACACGAGTTTCCCAATTTAATCAAGTGTGCTGCTCACTTCGGAGCGCCGTGTGATCCAGATAATAGGACATTTGATCCAGGCCACGAGGATATCACCAATTCCGTCAGTCCTTGGCTGCAACAGGTGTTCACAGGGGTGAGTCCAACGCCACAAATGACGGAGAGCTGCATGTACACGGAAACCCCGGATTATGATTACATCGTTGATCAAGTGCCAGGATTTGAGAGTGTCATTCTGGGATGTGGATTCTCTGGACATGGGTTCAAGCTGGCGCCAGTGGTGGGGTCGTTGCTTGCCAACTTTGCCATTTCGGGAGAGTACTTGTATCCCAAGGTCAAGGATGTGTTCTCCCTCAAAAGATTTTCCTAAATGACGAAGAAAAAGACACGATACTTTTTAGAATATCATAATCTTTGGAGCATAGCATGATGTTGATTGTACTCACTTTTAAATGTACACTGCAATATTATGCACAGTGCCAGCCAGCGTGCAGGAATATTCATGTTTTATCATCCGATAATTTTGGTTTATGAGTTATGACAATATTAAGTAGTGTAATAAAACATGGACTTTGGATTCCATGAAGCTAAAAGAAAGATACATAATGCATATTAATTAACATTAACACGTTGCGTATACCTACGCGGTCCACCTAGTAATTACGGCATGCAAAACATAAAATTGGAATAACCTTCCCCTTTTTCTAGCATATGTTTGGTATTGGTGCATGTGTGGTCTAGTGGTATGATTCTCGGACGGACTGTCGTTATTGTGCAGGATTGATAGTACGCATGAGACGGCGAAACTTGCTTCGGTCGTGCGGGATCCCGCGCAGCCCCGAAGCATCGGGCACAACAGTACAGACCAACTACGAGAAGGGAAGAACGATGTACGTTGTGTGCTGCGCATGGCCACCGCCTGCGGTTTCGCGAGGCTGGCTGACTGACGCCTCGTAGTCTCTGCTCTCTTTCCTGTGCTAGAGCGACCCGGTATGCGAGAGGCTCAGGTTCGATTCCTGGCACATGTTCCATATTTTTTTCTTACAAAAAGCTGGCTTTTCTTTGTTTCCTTTGTCACGCCAAGATTTATGTGAGACTGGAAAGCGGACGATTTTTTTTGTCTAGTTTACTACATTCATTGGGATGTCTAATCATGGTTAGAAAGTTTAGCCCTGTAACCCTCACATAATATTAGATTTCATAGTGTGAATTTTCATATCTCCAATTTAGCCGTCATCTTACATCAGTGGTCATCATGTTGATTGTTTGTCCGGAACTACCTATTTGATCAACCAGCACCAAAGCGATTCTGGATCCTGTCAACCCTCCCATTCCTCTGGTGCCACTTTGGATGAAAACCATGCTATATCTGCATTTATGGAACCGTCCATTATTTTGGGATCGAAGGCAGTCGTTCCAGATCCCGTGTTTCACGCCGGAGTTCCTGAAACCGAGAAATGCTTTGGGAGGATAACAATAATGGACCAATGGAATTGGAAATGACGAGAGTCCGGACGGACTAACTCCGCAGAAGCCATCACATAAATACCGATCCCTACTTCTTTTCGTCTACCGGGGAACTTGACCTTGGCAATGGAAAATGGGCTTCAGGTTCCTGATGAAACTGTTGCAGGAATACTTGTAGCAGCATTACCATGTTCTGATTAGTACCCAACGAGCGAGCCCAGGATGTTTCTTGCTCCAGAGTTATTGAAAATTTGGATTAATAATCCATTCCATTAACAAGACTTACAAATCCAAATCTGGAAAGAAATATGCCCTTGTGACTTTGCCCTGTTGTATTGGGATTTGTCCGACGTGCATAGCGAGTCGCATATTTTTGAACCTCTGAACTGGACGTACAATTTATCAAACACTTCTGGAACCCAAGACATATTAGGTTAGGTAGGATGGAAATGAGTGTGTAGAGCTGTTCGAGGTGTCTCCAAATGCGAGCGGCATTGGTGAATACAAATCCATATTGTTTGAAATTTGGCCAGTTCGGATGTATTCAATTCAGATCTGACTGTGGTTATGAATTACGGTTTATATGATACTCGGTTGGAGTGAGGTTTGTATGGAGGAAAGTGGTTTTGTGTGGCTTGTAGCTTAGAAAAGTCAAAAGTAATTACCACTTGGACTGACATGAGATAATTTTTGGGATTTGAAAAGGAAAGGAGGCGACGGGGTTTGCTACGACGTGAAGGAAACGAGTAGTAGTCTAGGGACGAAATATCAGACTAAACTAAATATCAAAAAGTGTAAATGACACGAGGCAGGTAAATGTTGTGTTAGCGGAGCTGTTGGTGCTCATAATAAATTGATAAGTGACCGATAAATGTCGTGTGCAAATTATTTGTAGTCTGTCTGTAGTTAAAGATACAATATTTCCCCTTCACAAACTTACCAAAACCTGTGGAATTTCAAGTGGGAAACGATAGAATAAGTAACGCGCACCCACTGAGTATACCTTGTACATAACATACATGCTTCATTCCTTTGTGACTAATTAGTAAAATTATATGTGAGAATATTTGAAACGAAATAATCGTTGAATAGCCTCCTTTAGGCTATTCAACTAGAGCAAGGTTAGGCATATCCTCCGGGTAAATTATCCATAACATTACGATGTCAGCGATAGTGTGGAAACTGCGGGTTTTGCTGGACAAGCCGGACAAGACATACTTTCCTGGAGAGGTCGTCACTGGAAAAGTTGTAGTGGACACCCAAACCGCCGGAAATATTCCGGGTAGAACGGTCCAGTGGAATGAATTATTCTACAAGTAACTTTATAAACGAGAGAAAGCCATTAACCTCAGCACTACCGTCATTATTGCCAGGTGTTATGCTTCAGTTTTGGGGAAGTGTTCACGTTTTCTGGAGTAGTACAACGACATCAGTGACATCAGACATCAGGACCGGAATAGACGAGCGAAGAGAAACGCTCCGCGATTCAGTGACATCAGACATCAGGACCGGAATAGACGAGCGAAGAGAAACGCTCCGCGACTCACGCAACTTGGTCAAGTTCTCTATTCCTCTGTATGGGTATGGAAAGGAGGAAGTGTATCTTCCAGCAGGACAAAATTTTTACAATTTCCAGTTTCAGCTGGGGCCAGGTCTTCCGTCCACTTTTCATTCGTTACGCGGATATGTGCAGTACACACTCACAGCAGAAATTCCACAGTCCGGTTGGTTTACTTCGAATTGCCGTGCCTCAGAGGATATCAAAGTGATTGCACTTGTGGACTTGAACCAGATGCCAGCCCTATTTCAACCAGTGGACCGTCAACTGTCTGAACGATTACGAACTTGCTGTTGCTGCTTCTCCAGTCACCCACTAACCATGTCGGTCAGGCTACCATTCACTGGGTATATTCCTGGAATGAAAGTTTCAGCGGCGGTTGAAATAGATAATGGGAGTGAGATTGTCGTGCAACACGTTTCAGTATCTGTATGTCAAGTAAGAGGAGTCGGACATCTAAATAATGTCTGTCATCACACCGGGAACTATGGCTGGCTGCTATATAAGTTTTTATTTTTGATAACCCACAGACTCTAATATATCACGCTCACGCACATACCAAATCTGACTTCAACCCTGTAGTAGTAGGATCATTTTGCACTCAATCAATACATCCGGGTGACAAGGAAAGCTTTGTAGCTGACCTGCTCCTTCCTCCAGATATGGAGCCCTCAGGACTTGGACTAGTAGTACCAACGATTATTGATGTTCGCTATTTTCTTAGGGTACTTGAAGTCTCATGGCTGCATATTACATAGTTTTTAGTGTAGCTAAATGAAATGAAATGTACGTGTATTTTGGTGAAGGTGAAAGCGCACATGCCAACTTGCTCCTCTGATCTTCGGCTAGACGTTGACATCCTAATTGGAACAATCCCTCTTGGCGGAGGAGGAGGAGTGGACGTTACGAAAAGTGTTGCGGCAAAGCCATCCAATCGAGGCTTGCCAAATTTTTAACGCACAATTTTAGGGTGGGGCAGTAACTGTTATTATAACGTTGGAATGAAACGATTTGATGATGAGTGCTTTGACTTTTCGGATTTTCTGCTAACCACAGGATCCACTAAAAGGTGTTGTGAAAGTATGCCAATTCAAATAAAACCATTTTGCCTTTTTGTTACTGGTGAATGCCTATTAGTTTCCTCATCGTACTAGCGTGCATGTGTGGTCTAGTGGTATGATTCTCTAACGGAGAGCTGTGAAGTAGCAATGAGTAGGTAGGTATGTGTATTTAGAGTAATATCATTGAGCATAGAAGGGCGGGTCTGTATTGTGAAACTTGATCCGTTCGCTGCGCAAGGGGTGTCTTCTTACATTCATGAATGTTTATGGCAGCGTCGGTTCACAACACAACATCTTTCAAACTATTTAGTTTGGACTTTGGAAGTACAGAGTCTCCAGTTTCGTTCACGTTGCGCATGGCTCCAGCCTGCGGTTTCACTTGGCAAACCCGTCTCTTCTGTGCTCCCTTTCCTTTCCATTCCTTTTCTATTAGCCCGGAATAAGAGAGACCGAGTAGTAGTCTAGGGACGAAATATCACACTTAACTAAATATAAGAAAGTGTAAATGACAAGGCAAGTAATTGTTGTGTTAGCGGAGCTGTTGGTGCTCATAATAAATTGATAAGTGACCGATAAGTGTCGTGTGCAAATCATATCATTTGTAGTCTGTAGTTAAAGATACAATATTTCTCCTTCACAAACTTACTAAACCTGTGGAATTTCAAGAGGGAAACGATAGAAAAAGTAACGCGCACAGAGCACACGTTGTGCAAACATACCTTCGTGACTAAATAGTAAAATTATTTTTGAGAATATTTGAAACAAAAGGACAGGTAAATTCTCTGATTCAGGTTAGGCATATTCTCCGGGTAAATTATCCATAACATAACGATGTCAGCGACAGTTAGTCAACTGCGGGTTTTGCTGGACAAACCGGACAAGACTTACTTTCCTGGAGAGATCGTCACTGGAAAAGTTGTAGCGGACACCCAAACCGCTGGAAATATTCAGGGTAGAACTGTCCAGTGGAATTAATTATTTTACCACACACAAGTAACTTTATAAAAAAGAGAAAGCAACTGGCCTCAGCACTACCGTCATTATTGCCAGGTGTTATGCTTCAATTTTGGGGAAGTGTTCACGTTTCCTGGAGTACGACATCAGGGACCGGAAAAAACGAGCGAAGAGAAATGCACCACGAATCGCGCAACTTGGTCCAGTTCTCTATTCCTCTGTATGGGGATGGAAAGGAGGAAGTGCATCTTCCAGCAGGACAAAATTTGTACAATTTCCAGTTTCAATTGGGGCCAGGTCTTCCGTCCACATTTCATTCATACCACGGATATGTGCAGTACACACTCACAGCAGAAATTCCACGGTCAGGTTGGCTTACTTCAGAGGATATCAAAGTGATTGGACTTGTTGACTTGAACCAGATGCCGGCCGTATTTCAACCGGTGGTCCGTGAAAAGTCTGAACGAATACGAACTTGCTGTTGCTGCTCCTCCAGTCACCCACTCACCATGTCAGTCAAGATGGAATTGAGTGGGTATGTTCCCGGAACGAATGTTTCAGCGGCGGTTGAAATAGATAATGGGAGCGACGTTGTCGTGGAATATGTTACAGTATCTGTATGTCAAGTAAGACGAGTAGGACATCTAAATAATGTCTGTCATGTCATCACACCGGGAACTATGGCTGGCTGCTATATAAGTTTTTATTTTTGATCACCCACAGAATCAACTATATCATGCCTACGCAAGTACGAAATATGCCTTTAAACCTGTAGTAGAAGGAACATTTTGCTCTCAATCAATACATCCGGGTGACAAGGAAAGCTTTGTAGCTGACCTGCTCCTTCCACCAGATATGGAGCCATCAGGACTTGGGCTAGTAGTACCAACGATTATTGATGTTCGCTATGTTCTTATGGTACTTGAAGTCTCTGCAAATTACAGGTTTTGATATGTACTTTAGTTTTAAGTTCGGCTGCACTGAAATGTACATGTATTTTGGTGAAGGTGACAGCGCACATGCCAACTTTCTCGTCTAATCCTGGGATAGAAGTGGATATCTTTATTGGGACAATCCCTCTTAGGGGAGGAGTGGACGGCACTAAAAGTGTTGCGGGGAAATCTTTCCTTCGAGGCTTTCCAAATTTTCAACGCACAATTTAGGGTGGTGCAGTAAGTGTTATGTATTTATAACGTTGGAATGAAACGGTTTGATGAGAGCTTTCACTTGTCGGGTTTTCTGCTAAGCACAGAATTCACAATAATGTGTTGTGAAAGTATGCCAATGAAGAGTTTTATTTATTGTGTCAGGGAGAAATATATACATTAATGATTTTGACAACGAAATTTTCATCTCCAACCTCCACGGTGTTTTCTTCTGTAATCCTGCCTCGAGTCTACAAACAAACACATTAAAAGATTTCCTGTTAGCAAGTCCTCTCCTCACATGATTCTTGGAATGACCACAACCCCCATTGGGAACTTGGTAGTGTTCCATAGGTTCTGAAGAAAAACGACTTGCACAGGTCCGGTACTCACATTAGTGCCCAGTGCCCGTGTAATATCCGCTATACGGACCTAAGCAATTGAATAAGTGAATGATGGCATCTGGCATCAGGAAGGTGTGTAACAATTGCTGCAATTCATGTTCTGTGTTTTGTAATGATGATGAGTGAAACACTTCCGCAACATCAACTCTTCTTCCACCTTAAATTAGTTCCTCCTCTTGCAAATGTCCAGCTGCCTGTGTGGGTTTCTACTTTCTCTCGTTTGCTTCATTTTTTCATTTACAATTTTTATTTATTTCAGCATAGTTGCATTATCAGAAGGACAGACTACCCTAAAACTTATGAAACTTTAGTGTGACATGATTGAATTCGTGTAATGAAACACTGACAATTTTCATCATTGACCGATTTCATAATGTGCAATCAAATTTTGCGACAATATGCTTCAGGCGAGCTGAAGAACACGCATACTAACCAAACTCCTCACTGTGGACGGCATATGACTGACGGGAAGGACATTTCCGGGATCAAGCAAATGTTGTGGTAGAGGGTCCCAGTCCCCTTGGGGAGCCCAATTCCGGGACCAAGTAAATATCACCGGCGGCGGAAACCATTCCAAAAGGAAATAAAATTCCGGGACCAACTGAATGCCATATGGAATGCTGCCTGACCATGCAGAGATCACATGAACCTTTTAATCTCTGTATTTCTGCTTTCAACTGATGACTATTGATTCCGGGGCACCTTTTCGTCAAGTATCCTCACTCGTGGCTGCATACGACATGAGTTTGATGGTGGAATGAATTTTTTTTAAAAGTTTGAGTTCAGAAATTGCAATTTAAGTTTATATCCGATTGTTCCTTATCACATTCCTCCATATTCAGCGTTATCTTCCAGTCGATGAAGTAAAACTCAAGGGTTCAGTTTACAATCACCTACATCAACTCCAGTCCCTCCCTCTTCAGGTGAGTTGTCACCCAAGGGTTTGTCCAACACTGTTCCTCCAGCCGACTCAACGCTCCTTTCATCTATTCGCAAATAATATAGGATAGGATGCAATTTAAAAAATAAAACAATCTCAATCCAAATAAATCTCACGGAATTGTTGATTTCGAAGTAATGTTAAATCTTACAATTGCGAGCAATCTCGAATTTCGAAAAGATTTTTTGGGAATCCTTTTCGAGCCCACGTGATGTCGCCATTACAAGCCGATCAGAGTAATCATCCTTACACATGCATGGACACAATGTTTTCACTTCCAAAACACTCTTGTGTGCTTCAAATAATTCCACCGCACCAGCGACAAGCACTCTCTGAACATAGCGACGTTGCAATTCCTTCCAGTCACCGGAAGTCACGATTTGCACGCAACTACTCATGTCAGCAGAGTACAAGGTCACGCTAGAGACATTTCCAAAAGTTCCAAGAGCTTTGAGCTTTCTTAACGTTTCAAAACAATTTGTTGAAAAGCGTGGTGTGACTCAGCAAGACCCAGGTTCGATCCCTGGCTCACGCACAAAAGTCTTCTTAATGCAATGCAAAAGCGTTCGCTTGTAGCATAAATTCACAAATTTTTCCTCATCCCACTAGCGTGCATGTGTGGTCTAGTGGTATGATTCTCTGACGGAGAGCTGTGTAGTAGCAATGAGCAGGTACATAATGTGTATTTACTACAAAGTAATACCATTGAGCATAGAAGGGCGGGCCTGTATAGTGAAACTTGATCCGTTCGTTGCGCAAGGGGTGTCTAAAAAAATAACATTCATGAATGTTTATGGCAGCGCGGTTCACAACACCTTCCAAACTAGTTTGGACTTTCTTTAAAGTACTAATAAAGTCTTCAGATCTGTAGACTCGGTGCTAGTTCGAAAAATACGTTACGGTGACGTTGCGCATGGCTCCAGCCTGCAGTTTCACTTGGCAAGCCCTTCTGTGCTCTCTCCTTCCATTCCTTTCCTCCTTTCCATTATTAACAGCCCGGAATAAGAGAGATCCAGGTTCGACTCCTGGCTCATGCACCAATTTTTTTGTTTATAAAA
>JAANSN010006648.1:0-10161 GCA_036850665.1 Dicranocentrus wangi | reverse complement strand
AAAGTTTGTAAAGAAAAATAATAACTGGAAAATCATAAGCTATGAAGCTCACTATGTCTAAATACGTCAAATGATGAGTAATGTGATGCATGAATATGCGCGAGCGAATGGATGTAACTGTTATCATTTTTAACTACTACCGTATTAATTTGATTAGTATTAACAACTAAAAGTCCATCTATTTCTTTAATAAGTGCGAATTAAAAGAATAATAACAATATCGGTAAGTAGCTAAAATAGATCATTCAAAAGTTAGATTTTCAACATAAAGGCGGACCTTTGGCATAATATCATATAATATCATTCATCACGATCATCATTTGGTATTGGTTTGGTAGTATCATAAGGTAATGGTGGAAAGGGGCTTGTCGTACCAAGCCAAACTTTAGTTTTGGTCATTTCGCATTGACTGACGCGAGTCACGAAGTTTCATAAGTAACCCGGACCCTGTCAGGAGTTGCATGAACCTAGATCAAAATCAAAATTCAATTACCATTTTCAAAAATACAGTTTTTAATAATCTGAGTAGACCCAATAAAATCTATAAAGTACTTCATAGATATGTAGGGCTGGTAGACGCAGAAGTAGGTGAGTAAAATCACGGGGAAGAGTGCCATCCATGATTCCTCTAATTTATTAGCAATTCCAACTAAGCAAAGATGAGCACATCTTTCCGCAGTCATTCTTCGGTCAGTTGCCTGCACATCTTGATCAAATTTCTGGAGTCAAATATAAACGTTTACAGTCTCAGTAAAGCTCCAGCCAGTATATACATCACTAACTATTCTCCATAATTATTCATCCATGTTAATTATCCGTATTATGTGAGAGATGGCTTACGTCTCCAGCTTTCGCAGTAAAAGCTTCTTTTAAAAATCCGGAAAATACTGGCCCAGGACATAGCATGGTAATAGGAACTTTTCCACCAATCTCATTTCGCAGACTCTCAAAGTATCCCTTAATAATCGACTTCATTAGTTAGAACCAATGGACAACTGATGATAAGTGTTTGGTTTTAAAGGTAAATTCACAATATCTTACATGGAGTGCGAATTTTGACCCAGTATACGACCCAGAAAATGGCGCACCTACTTTTCCAGCAATAGATGTTGTCACTGCTAACTGTCCTCTTTTATGTTCCAGAAAATATCGCAGCACTATTCTGTTTAGATTAATCAAGGAAAATACGTTGAGTTCAAAGAGGCTCTTGTCTACTTCTAGTTCAATGTCCACCCAATTCGCCCTCTGAGACCGTCCGGCATTGCTAACGAGTACATCCAACTAAAATTTTCAAATTTATCAGTATACTTGCTCAGATTTTAAATGGACTCATTCCATGCACAACGTCATGTGTTTGCTGTATACGTACCCGTCCGAAATGGTTTATGACTTTTTGGAATGATGGTTCATGACTTGAATAATCGGTCATGTCCATGGGAAGCACGAGAATGTCTTCATCCTTCAGTGCTTTATTAATCGCTGCAAGTATGTCAAATTGTTGAATGTAAAAGGATGTTTCGAACACATTGTTCAGATCAGAAAGTTAAAAATTCGTATTGGCAAGCACTACTAATAATAGATACTTACAAAGACATTCTGATTTCACTCGGTTAAGCTCGTCTTGCCTTCTTGCTGTTAAGACAATTTTAGCATTACATTTTGCCAGCTCTTTTGCCAGCCCTTCTCCAATTCCACTGGAGCACCCTGTCAGCCACACCACCTTGTCGGCGAATTCTTCAGCTACAAAGAAATCGTGATTTATAGGGGAACAATTTTTAGCAAATCCACTTGACCTATAAAATGAAACTTTCCATTAATTAAAATTTACCTGGACGCTTTCCATAATACGAATACAGGAAGGTTAGGATGTCCGAGTCTGCCAGGCACAAAATTGCCAGGCATATTGAAAAGTATAAAATTATAGAGACCCAAACTAAACTACAGAATTCCAACATGCTGATTTCGCTTTGGAGGTGTATTGTCAAACTATATCGTCTAATAATTCGTTTAAACCAAACTTGTGACTACTGATTGTGAGTAGTTTAATGGAGGTACAAAAGCTCTTATATGTTGCAGCCTTGCAGCCCTGTTTTCGTCGTTTTACAATATCTACCTACATATTTGTATTCCTTCCTATCGAATAAAGTGAAGTTCACACCAAGTAATAATTTTTTCAAGTTATGTGAAAACACAACGAGATACCCATTAATTGAAAGTAAACTGCAAATAGTATAATTTCACTACTCCAGCTAACATTTTGGTGACTTGTGGGAAATGCTTGTGCTTGTGCACACATCACATCAGCAGCAGCAACAGGATTGAAGCTCTCAGCAACAGCACACGACTTGCACAGTTGCATCATCATAGGTATAATGACATACGTTCTCTGGCTGGAGTTATTACTACATACAACCTTGACAGCTCGCAGTTCCCAGTCCACATTTCACATCATCATTTAAATGCATAGCATGATTCTTCACTAATATAAGTACACACGAAACATTCTGTTGAAGTTTTGAACCCACTCATCTCAACACCACACCACAAGTTACACATATTCTTTTATAATTTCACTACTCCAGCTAACATTTTGGTGACTTGTGGGAAATGCTTGTGCTTGTGCACACTTGCACACATCACATCAGCAGCAGCAACAGGATTGAAGCTCTCAGCAACAGCACACGACTTGCACAGTTGCATCATCATAGGTAATAACATAATACGTTCTCTGGCTGGAGTTATTACTGCATACAACCTTGACAGCTCGCAGTTCCCAGTCCACATTTCACATCATCATAAATAAATGCATAGCATGATTCTTCACTAATATAAGTACACACGAAACATTCTGTTGAAGTTTTGAACCCACTCATCTCAACACCACACCACAAGTTACACATATTCTTCTGCTCTGCTTCGTGTTAAAAATGTGTATATGTACATATTTTCATCCTAGTCCACATCCACAATCCAGAAGAGGCATGCTTTATCTATTTGGAACAGAAGGTCAACAAATGATACTGTCAGTTTAGTATAGTCGGAGAGATATTCTTCTGGGTTCCTGTGATACGAGTTGCATGCTTTATTATAGTAGATTTACTCGTTCTGTTACTGTTAAATGTCACAGGATTGTACACACATTGAGTTGCTAGCTATATCTATTATTCAAATGGCAGTTACCGATACACTGGTATATACTATGTGGCGTACGGCAATGTGGAAATCTCAAACTTAGACAATTCATAGTATGAAATTAAATGGGGAATCAATTTGAAAGACACGTGCTAGAATTCTTAAATTTTATATTTGTTAGGCAATTAGACGAAGCTCTTTTACAATTATACCATAAATAGGGCACACTATTACACAATTGTGCATTATCACAAACTAATTTAAGCCTATTCCGAATCGGTAGATATATTCAATCAGCAGTCAGTTTTAAGGGTATACAATATCATGCCATTTGCATCGTAACGATTATTTAATGTATGTTGATCCTTAGTTCATGTTTTAAATATTCATTCAAAATTATTGCTGCCTCCACCCATTCAATAGAAAAAATTATTTTACTTGTTAGATCTCCCTCAATGCGGTAATCATACCGGCAGGTTTAATCCTTGTAGTTATTACATTCAGGTAGCCATCAAATTTTGACTTTAGAACTTCCGTGTAATATCAGCAATATGCATGCATTCAAGAAATCTTTTTCATTGAATTTCGACTGTCTCTGAATTTCATAATCCGTCCTGAAGCACTAAGCCATCGCCACATTCTAATGGGAAAAAGAAAGAGGAAAACAAAACGTGACATTACTTGACAGTCCCAAATTGTTATTTCGTGAAGTATTTCTCATTCCCTGTGAATTAAAGATTCGTCCATTGTGAGCAAATTGCCAATGGCGTAATTTTACACATCTCTATTATACGTTATACGTACACGCCTGCCAAGTAAGGCTGGTAATGTGAAAGGTAGGTCAGTTGCAGGAAGGGAAACAAAGACATCCAACATTCCTCCAGTTCGTTAGCAATCCCAACTAGGGAGAGCTGCGCACATCTTTCAGCTGTCAACCGCTTATCTGTTGGGCGAACGTCTTGTCCGAATTTCTAAGAAATAATTTAAATCATGTCAAACAACATCTCACGTTTATGTGGAAATCGCTTGTTTAGCTCTTGTACCTGGCCTTTGTGTGCGGTAAATGCTTCCTTCAAAAAGGCAGAAAACACTGGTCCCGGACAAATCATTGTTACTGGAATGTGTATACCATGATGACTAGCGAGTTCATTCTTGAGACACTCGAAGTATCCCTTTAAAAGACAGACAGAGGCCAAAGACAAGTTAAAGATGGTTAACTAACACCGCAGCACTAAGAAATATAAAATTCAGTTTCAGGTTTACATGCAACGCGTATTTGGATCCGGTATAGGATGCAGAATACGGGATCCCGTTTTTTCCAGCAACCGAACTCATAACCGCAAGATGTCCTTTGCCAACTTCACAGAAATATTTCAGAACGATCCTGTTTAGAGCCAACAAGGAGAACACATTCAGGTCAAAAACTTCCTTGTCAACATCCGGTTCTATTGTAACCCATTCTGCTCTTTGGGAACGACCAGCATTGCTCACAAGTATGTCCAACTGTTCACAATCCAGTTAAAAAGGGATACATACATAAATAACATTGTCACTTTTGAATTGAAAATATTGGTTAGTTGAGAAAAACTCGAACCCGTCCAAAATGTTTCAATACTTTAAGAAAGGCCGGTTCATGTCTTGAATAATCTGTCATGTCCAGTGGAATAATAAACACATCCTCGTCCTTGATATTACCTTTTCCCAGATCTAAAACGATGTAGTAATTATGTAATTGAACGGCCTTGATTCTGAATTTCTGAATTTGAAAACGCTTTTGCTTTATTCATTAAATTATTATCATCAAACCCAAGCATTCTCGTTTGACTCGATTCAACTCTTCCAGTCTCCTGGCCGAAATTACTATTTTTGCTCCGTGTTTTGCAAATTCCTTTGAAATCGCCTCCCCTATTCCACTTGAGGCTCCCGTAATCCATACGACTTTACCGGAAAAAATTTCGTCTGTATATTAAAAAAAGAACTCCAGCTTACTTAATTTGCTACAACTTGCTACAATTTCGTATTTGAAAAAATATGCTTTTAACTTTTGTATTTTGTCTAAACTTCCCAAGTCATACCTAATGGCTTCCCAAAATGGGAGTACAGGAACGTGGTAACGTCCGCATCAACACAGAAAATTGCAATTATCCACACGATGAAAATCGAACACAGCAGGAATAAAAGACCTGAAATCAGGTCCATTTTTTGGGGAAATTTCGCTCGGAAAATACGCAAAAATAATATGCTTCCTGGATTGCTAAAGAAAGTTGGTGTTCTTTAAAAGTTGTTAATCGTGGATATATCTTTGCATTTCAACGTTGCAAGTTGCAAGCTGGGGTAGTTTCACTCAACTCTGTCTCTCAACTTGTGACATGATAAACAACAAGACAAAAATTAGGTATCTTTATATTAATTTCATATTTCCATGTTTGTGCCGGCTTTCCATACGCTCCAAATGTGCCGATTAGACCAACTCCTGGGTTAACCTGATCAGAATGTGAAGAAATTAGGCACACTATTATGTCCTTTTGGTCCACTAAAAGTAACCCAACGCAAGATGCTTCATTCTTTTATATTTGTAAAGTAAAACCTCACTCAACAGATGCCTAAATCAAATGGAAAACCTGTGTGGTTAATTTTTTCACTATTTGACCTCTGTGGCTCCGTACTCTAATATACAATATGCAAGTGTACGTACAACGTTAAATTGTACAATAAAATGAATCCACCTATATACTGAATCCTGTCACGCTCATCAATGCGAAGAAAACTGGGTGATGGGTGGAGGAATTCAGTGAATGCTGAATGCACAAGGTAGTTAAATCATACATAATATATCATATACGTATTGGTAAATTGCAATGATCATCATTGATTGCATACTATCAAAATCATGATAGCACATTCATACTAAAAAAATAATGATAAAACAACTAGTAACCCATTTTCAATACAAAAGGGAATACACGTCGTCGTAAAAATCACAGCCAACCAACACATACTTGTGAAATTGACGGGTTGCTGGTTCCTCGTCCTCACAACGCGATATGATTTAGACCTGTTAATGATGGTAGACTTGTATGATATTAATTCGATTAACATGACATCCAGTCAACTACAATTTGTCATCATTTTCGTTTTTAGTATCTGAACGGTCCATGGATGTGAAAGTTGAAGCAATTTACAAATAGTGACTGTACCTGTGGTACGCAAGATTAAGGTATGTGCCTTGCTGCTTTTTATATTATGTCCTTATTCAGAGACCGACAAGAAAAGGCTCGAGGAATCGATAGCATATATGCGGATTGATTACAGAATGCGTCTTTCACTTACATTTCATCCGAAATTTTTCATAAGGAGGCGTGTTTAAAGCGAAAGTAGTGAATGATCCCTTCTGTAATCTTAATCTTGACAGAATAGAATGATTAACTGCAAAACAAAACTACCCATCTTCATGGTTATCTGGTTTTCAAAGCGGCTACCGCTTTCATCAAATGCCACCACCTCAGACGTAAGGAATTAATCGCTCCTTAAAGGCAATGCACATACACATGCTTTATAATACCTTGTTTTTATGGTTCACACAGTGTGGAGTAAGTTTAAATAAATAAAAAGTGCAAAAGCGATTCTATCTCGGCTGCCACTTTCAACATCAACGCTGTAGTGTGTGAGTGTGGCTNCATCAACGCTGTAGTGTGTGAGTGTGGCTATGCCTGCACCACATCCGTAAAAAAAATTGCCGCATGTATCATTTCTGGGCGGTTTACAGTAATTAATATATAGATGTAAAAACAATCACCAGTCATTGTCCCCACCACGCCACAAAGTAATTAAGCATGGCCGATTATTAGGTAGTACTACAGGAGGAACGCTTATAAGCATCACGGCAGCGTGCTGATGATGAAATGGTTTCACTTCAAGAAATCGGCAACAAGCCCAAGAGAAAAACATGAACATCAAACATGCCGGAGTGAGTTAGCTTCCTCCAAGCTACTCTGGTTGAAAATCCTTAATTGTAAGTGTGCAAATAAATGAGTGTCTCATTATTTACAATTTTTCGAGGATCAAGTTTTTAATTGAATGCGATTTCAAGTAGAGGTTTGTATGAAAGAATACCTGTTTTCTGCAAATTATTTTTTTTCTTCGAGGATATGCCGTTCCAATTAAAATCATTCCGTTGGATGCACACATTTGTGACATGTATTACATGAAAAGAATTATGCACACAGAAAACTAACTAATCGATAACAGACTGCTGTCAAATATTTTTTTTCTTCGAGGATATGCCGTTTCAATTAAAATCATTCCGTTGGATGCACACATTTGTGACATGTATTACATGAAAAGAATTATGCACACAGAAAACTAACTAATCGATAACAGACTGCTGTCAAATATAAACAGCGCTCATTACATAACCAAGCTCTTCCTTTCAACCGCTTCAAATCCGAAATGGCAGCTTGGATTCTCAAGAATAAGTCAAGTTTGATCATTTAAAATTAAACAATGGGATGTCCTTGCATCAGCAGCGCCACCTCATCATAATTTCGTTTGCCCTTTTTGTAAAATCCGCTTCAAATCAGAAATGGCAGCTTGGATTCTCAAGAATAAGTCAAGTTTGATCATTTAAAATTAAACAATGGGATGTCCTTGCATCAGCAGCGCCACCTCATCATAATTTCGTTTGCCCTTTTTGTAAAAGTAGCAGGGAACACCTTCTAAATTGAATGTTAAGTCGTTCATAGGCCTCTTGGTCACGCACCGCTTTAAACTGCGATTTAAGAAAACCTCTTTTGACAAGTCATGTTGTTGCCGAAAAATCTATCATTACAAAATGCAACGAGTTAATTTGTCTACAATATTTCATAAAGAAATTCAGCAGCTTCTATTACAGCATAATACGTACGTGCTTTAAAACTTGTATATTGAGTTGCAAGAATGACTTTTTGTCTAAAAATGTGAAAGGAATAATGCAATCCACACATTTTTATGTAACCTTAGACAAAAGCTTTTTTTACTCATTCCACATTTTTGTGCAGGTGATATAAAATAAAAGAAAAAAAACATAGCTGTACACCCTCTCTACCTATATGAGCGGCGTGTGTAGTGTGTGTAATGTACGTAGGTGTGTTTACCTGCAATCTAGAAAAATATTGCGACTCGCAGAGACGACACTACTGTCATTAGACATGCATCAAGAGACGGGAATGGGATAACAATTCATAAAATTATCGTTATATTCACTAATTCCATTTTTTGATGAGTTTCTAGTTTTTTGGTAGTTTCCCCTCTAAGCCTGTTGTCGCTCATCGGGTATTGTTTTGCCAGAAAATGGAATATTTAATATATTTTCTTACAAGGTACTAAGGTACATGATCCAACTTGCAACATGCCCGAGTAAGGTATATAAACTTGATGTAAGTAAGGTCCTCTCCCTCTCAATCCCGTTTACTTTTGGTTAAATGCGGTCTAAAATAACTTCATTTTTGGATTACACCAGGAGTGTGATACCTCCAAATCGGAACGTCATACCGTGTGGCGCATGCATACCGTGATAATTCATTTTTTGCTCATAACATTAGAATTTTGTTTATGACATTCTGGCATCACTGGCATCACAATGCACAAAGCCAGACAACCTAGTTGAGAGAGTGAAAGAAGGTGGCTACGTAAAAGTACCGTGTAGTGTGTACACTATGTCAAAATTGTCAATGCACACACGATATGGGTATTAAGGTCTATTAGACTTGAAAGTGTAAGTAAGGCACGCGGCTGACGACGAAGATGATGGTCGGATGTTTAAGCCCACACGTTGTATAAAAGTTAATGCTAATGGTGATGATGAGGATCAGGCAGGATAATAGGCATGCATCATGTGCGTTCCTCGGTTGCTGTTGTCGAAGCTTCGAAATATCATCCCTACCCACCACCACCACCGCACCGTACCGTTTGTTTTTTTGAGGTGCCTTCATTTAGCTACTTACTTTGCTCTTTAAAGAGAGACGCTTTGTTCTTTACATATTATGTACGACGACGCTCATGTGTCCATCCATTCACTTCTTTTTCCCTTTGGAAGATGTTATATTACCGAAGTCGACCCATTGTACCTATATTTAAGCTATTAAGACGATGATGATAATCATTACAATTACGATTTGCGATTGTTAAGCGAATCTTCATATCGTTATCTTCTATTTCTTCGTCTTCTTCTTTTGATGATGGGCCCATAAGTCACCTCCCATGTATGTATAAAGGCATTAAACTACATCCTCATCCGTCATTTGCCAACTAGAAGTCACGACCGATACTTGTCAACCGTGGAGAAATAGTGGGCGATTAAGTTTTAGGTAGTTGAGAGAGTATGAGCAGATACCACAGCAGCAGCGCAACTTGTCTGATAAAAACATTTCGATTACGATCAAATCGCTGTCAAAATAGGTTTCTTCCTGGTGTGGTCTGGTGAGATGACCAGTTCGGTTAGGAGGAGAAGTGCATATTTGCAGAATTATTAGTTGCCGCTTGATATTGCGGTTGTGCGTACACGAACAAAGGTACGTATATATACTTTTTCAGAAACAAACAAAATAAGTAGTTCCGCGTGGCTATAATTTCCGTTTCCGAGGATGGTGTGCCATAAAAGTTCCTTAGGTGGTGGTGGTGGTGTTATCATTGTGCTGCTGCTACACTCGGCCTGGCTGTCACAATCAACAAAAAGCCCGGTAAGACGGTATCACCATGTGCCGGACTCGACCATTGCTCATTCCCTTTACGTCCCACAGGTAAGCAAACTTGCCCGATTTTTGCTGGGTAATAATATATATCTATTACTCGAGTGATTTTGGAGAAATCATGATGCTAGGTAAAAGTGTCACTTGAAGCTCATTTGGTTTGAGAGAATCCATTTGTCGAGGCTTCTTGACACATGAACACAAATTGTTAATGTCAATGGCATTTGCCATTATTAGGTTATATCGTTTGTGAATTTTCATCTGTATTATATTATTATTGGTTAGTTTTAAAATTAGTGTACCA
>JAANSN010006647.1:0-10163 GCA_036850665.1 Dicranocentrus wangi | reverse complement strand
TGGCGTCTATAGTGGCGTCAGGTATATTGCGTCTATAGTAACGTCATGTATGCCGTCTATAATGACGTCTTCTCAATCGTCTTTAATGGCGTCTCTAACGGCGTATATATATACTTCTTGTATGTCGGTCAGCTTCGTAATTTCCATCATGTTTTAACATGACTAGTTGGGTTGGGGTATGAGATGCTTTTGTATGTACACACTACAGACGAGCGAGACATGCCACAATTAGACTATATCATATTGTAACAGTAGTATATATAGGAGTATTTCTGAGTTACAATTATATTTGATACGTTATATGGTATGATTGTTGTACTCTGTCCTGTATAAATGTTTGTTGGCGTCACAATTTTAATTAGGTAGTTGAATATCCTTATATTGGATTACTATATTTGTGTTATTAGGTACTGATTCAGCATAAAATTTTTATTCACAAAATTTATTATAGAGGAATTATATTCATTGCAGTTTACATACGCTTGCTTTGTGGTGTGGCATTATTTTTGGGGTAACGATAAACCAAATTATTACAAGCCACGGTCAAGAAACGTGATAAAAGGAGACCGGATCGTCACTCACAAGCACCCGGATCCGTCCAGTCAACATCTAAATATAGGACAGGAGATAAAACCACTCATTCTGGAATACACGTCAACTATCCAACAACATGAACATTTAATTAAATATTTTTATTTCTTGTAATTGTGAAATATTTTCCTTATTCTTTTCCTCTGTATAACTTGGATAATTGTCGCATTGACGCAAATGCTTACGTCAATGCGAGGTATATAAGACATACTCTGTTTTCCCATTCATCAGTGGCTGGATTGGCTCCGCGTCCGGCGTCCGTCTGATAAATAAAGGTGTCTCTCTTCAAACGAGGCAAACTGCTACCCTCACTACAAAGGTTTCGAGTAGCATTGAAAGCTTCAGCATACCCATTAATACTACTTACCAATATCCATCATCATCACCAACGAAGTAACTTGTGCCACTTACCCAACTCACTCACTCACAGCGAATACATAAGTGCTGGGAATACGGCAGGTAGTAAACGTAATTTTGCTCATATCATTTTGTGTTAAAATAATTCAAAATATGAGGCATTAAGCAGAGTCTAGGCTAGTGTGTTGGCCTAGCTAAATTACATGATAACATCTTATTCATTAGAATATAAGTGTACATTACTACGATTACAGTTACGGTAGTATCGTTCTTCAAATTATTTGGAAGCAAGTTATAAGGAGCATGATACCTCCATTTTTACAGATTCACGTACTGCTAATACACAAACTGTCGGCTAGGGTCGCAATAAATCCTCTACACTGTGGGAGGGATTAGCAACCCATGTTGGTGAAGCCATTCTATAGTGCTTAACTTCAGCCAGAGATCAAAGCATTTTATTTCCTTGTTATATTTGTGTGTATTAGCTACTATGATATCGTTTTGAGGCATAAATATATGAGAATATATTGTCCTTAGATTTAGTCAAGTATGGTCTTGGTTAGATTTGAGGGGATTGTGGACAGTGAATATTGAATCCAGATCAAATTCCACGTCAGCACTCAATTCAACCACGTATACAACCATAAGCGAGAACAAGTTTGAGGAATAAATGCAAATTTCAACATAACCCATTCCCAAGGCCAAATCCTTCACATGGATTTTTCCAAATCAGACTACCAGCAAATGATAATTTCTGTCAGAGATAAGACTGGCAAATTCGATGCCATTACATTAGTTCTTTCCGCTTGTTACCAGTGAACGTACTTATACTCAAGTAACCAGTTTGGGATTTGCAATCAGCTGAAAATATTAATTGTTCGGGATATGGCAGGTAATGCACATATAAAAGATTTTATGAAATTATTCCAAATTACTGCCCTATGCTAAACATGGATGTGAGACGGGAAGAGTTCATCCGGTCCAGCACTATCCGTTGGATGGGACATGGGAGACCCTACAATCGAGAAACCAAACATCCCCCTTAGCCAACATAACCAAAGTAGCTTTTCGCTTGACAAAATCAGGCTAACGTTGCCTGCTTATTAGCTCGTTGAGTACAAAATGCGAGCTTGTGATTTACCCCTGGCAGTCTGTCCGTCTGTAACGCTATTAAAATGCGCACTTAAATTGTTCTAGTACAAGTCTTGCCGTCCGTTATGAGCAGGTGCAATTTTTCGTTTTTTGCACCTCGATTTAAAACACCTCGGACGTTTAAAAATGGGATATTTTGGAATTTGGGGTTCTACTGGGCCCAGAGTTTTAGAACACTTGTGACGTATTCTATACCTTACTTTTGGTATACTTTTGCCTGTTCTGGTGTGTACTGTTGTCTGTTCTACTGTGTACTTTTAAGTGTTCTACTGGGTACTTTTAAATGTCTTACTACGTCTTTGTTGCTTGTCTTACCAAGTACGCTTGGGGTGTTCTACAGCATTCGAGGGTATTTCAATGTGTAGTATATGAATTTCATGTGTTGCTATAGTTGCTATATGATCACGCTTGCCGTTAGGATTTTTAGATAGTATAGGATTTATGGTTGGCGTCTGTTTTTTCATGGTACGGTGTTTTTGGTTGCTGTGGAAGTTTTTTTTGCTATGGGGGTTTCTTGGTTGCTATGGGGTCTTATTGGTTTCTATGAGGTATTATTGAGGATAACTAACTATTAGTTTATAATTTATGAATAATTATGTGTAAAAATATTTGTCATCGTATTTCATTTGTCGGTGTCGTGTAGTGTCGGTTTTCCCGTGGTTTTCGGTTTCGGTTTTCCCGAGCTTCGTTTTGAAGATTACAAATTGAATAAAAGGGGGCCACAAAATCCCATGTTTGGAGGGGGTGCCATCCAAGAACAGGCTCAAACACGTGGGCTCTTTTTAGGAATTAGTGCATCTCAGCACCGTGGTATTTAGTACATTCAGTGTCGGTTTAGTTTGTAACCTGTCTAGATTTGTAACATGTCTAGTATAGACAAGTATATATTTTGTCCACATTCTATGTCGTCGTAGTAACAGTCATTTGTCGTTGTTGGTTGTGATCTTGCGTTGTCAAGAAATATGTATAAAATTGTTATTAAGGTCATTGTATCATTGTGAAAATAGTTAGTTGTCGTTTTGACTTTTGTTGTCTTGTCGTAAGTATATAAAAAGTTGTCTCTCTGTAATACCGTCATCGCCTGTGTATTGTATATGGAAAAAACTGTCATCGCATGGTCTATGTTGATTTCTGATGCTGTGTTGTTAGAATAAAGCTGTGTTATCTTGGACTTGAAGTTCTGTCTCTGTGCTCATTTGTAGTGTTATCTGTCGCTGTGTTTGTACTCGCGGGTACAATTGCTATGAGGTTTTATTGGTTGCTATGAGGTTTTATTGGTTTGCTATGAGGTTTTATTGGTTGCTATGAGGTTTTATTGGTTGCTATGTGTTTTCTGGGTTGGTTTGTGGTTTGTTAGCTTGCTATGAGGTTTATTGGTTTGCTTTGGGGTTAGTTAGGTGAAGGTGTTGGGTTGGTAAGATAGATTCATTAAGATTCCAAGCGAGCTAGGTTATTCCGCTTGGTGGCCATATTATAATGTACGCATACTAATTAATCTATTTGAAATCCCGTTAGGGAAATCTTCAGTGTTTTTTGTGTTTCAATGTTTCTATGCTGGTTGCATTTGTAGCTACAAAAGCCATTGCACCCAAATTTGTTTGATCAGATTTGTTTTGGGGAACTTCACATTTGCTATGAAACTCTAAAATGAATATTGTGCTAAACCAGCTGTTACAACCATCTTTGTTCCTACTTCTTAACATAAATTTAATTAGGGCCATAGTTCAACTCTTGCAGTACCTGTAGTACGTTCTATAATTTGACTATTTAGGCAATACTAAAAAAATATTATGCGTAACCAAATGATGCACAAACTAAACTGTTTTTTTTCAATTTGTAATAGCTCGAATGGCAGGCACATCCATCCCCTTCAACGCCATATATGGCACTGACACGATGATGAAAAACGGAGGTGCTATACAGATTTGGACCCGTCATCAGTGTATTACACACATGAAAGAATATGAGAATAAATCGTTGGAAGAGCTTCGTTTTGAAGATTACAAATTGAATAAAAAGGGGCCCCAAAATCCCATGTTTGGAGGGGGTGCCATCCAAGAACAGGCTCAGACACGTGGGCTCTTTTTAGGAATTAGTGCATCCAGCACTGCGGAAACTTCCATTTTTGGACAACCGACAGCTTTCGGACAAACTTGTGCAGCCGGTGGTTTATTTGGAACTTTAAATCAGCAAAAACAAACTGGAGTCTTTGTAGCTACTCCAACCTCAACAATATTTGGTAAAGGATGCTGCCCGGGATTTTCCTTTAGCAACCCAACAGGTTTTACAGGTTAGATTTGGGGTGTTTAACAGGTTAATTGGGGGTGTTTTACAGGTTAGATTTGGGGTGTTTAACAGGTTAATTGGGGGTGTTTTACAGGTTAGATTTGGGGTGTTTAACAGGTTAGATTTGGGGTGTTTTACAGGTTAGATTTGGGGTGTTTTACAGGTTAGATTTGGGGTGTTTTACAGATTAGATTTGGGGTGTTTTCCAGGTAATATTTGGGGTGTTTTACATGTTTATTAGTGGTGTGCTACAGAGTTACTTGGGGTGTTCAACGGTTTTTCTTAGCTGCTTTGGGTTTTTGATTGTTATGGAATTTTGTGGTTGCTGTGGTTTTTTTAGATGATTTGGTTCGGTTTGTTTTAGGTGGGTTTGGATTTGTTGGATGGATTTGTCGGGGTTGGTGTGTGATTGGTTATATTGGGGTTGAGGTATGTTTGGTTGATTAAGACCATAAGTTCGGTTCGTAAAGATTGGGTAGCGAGCTAAGTTATTCCACTTCGTGGACAATTTAAGTACATTTGGAGATATAGCATTTATTTGGCATGACTTTCGACCTCTGACGTAGGACATGTCACTCGTTTCGCATTCCTAAAAATTCAATATACCAGCACATTGGCTGTTGTTCATAGAGTAACGAGAGTCACATGGGTTTGACTCACAAACAAACATCCGCGATTCGTTTGTTCAAGTAGATGCATGGATTTTAATGGCAACCTGCATTTGACAGGGAGACGAATGTGATGCTTGAAGTTGAGAATGTTCGGGTATAAAACCTTTGTAGTAAGTATTTGTTGTGTGATGCTAAGTAGTTTTCGCGTAGGTTTTATGCAGCATTGGAGCTCTAAATTATCTAATTAAATCACCTCGAATAAGCAGGCAACGTTAGCCTGATTGTATCAGATGAAAAGCTACATTGGTTATGTCGGCTAAATGAGATGCTTGGTTTGTCAACTGTATGGGCTCCCAGTCAACGGAAAGTGGTGGACCGGTTGAACGCCCCCGGTCTCACATCCATGTATAGCATAGGGCATTAAATTAATTCAAAATACACAATTTTGACAAAAAAATAATCGAGTTTCGATACTTGCTGTATCTTATTTAATTCAATGTAGGGCTCTCCGATTTTTCATCGATGACGAGGGTAGCAAATGATTTATTACGCTGTCCGATATGCCTGGGATTTCCTCCGGGGGAAATTTACCAGTGTCGCAATGGACATCACATTTGTCGGAAATGTGGAGACGCCGTGTCCTCGTGTCCAACGTGTCGTGTGGTATTCGAGGTTCCCAAAATCCGTAATCTGGGCATGGAGGCATTGATTGAATGTAGGGAAGTAGAATGCCCAAACAAAAAGTATGGATGTAAGGCTACAATAATAAAACGGGATCTTGCGCGACATGCTGAAACGTGCGATTTTAAGTAAGCCAAATCTAAGCACAGGCCAAACAGTCTTGACAATATCCAATAGGATTCTAATCAAGTATCTTTTTAGACCACTTAGATTTTGCAACGAAATTGGATTACCAAATTGTGACTTTGAAGTATCGGACCCAGGTGAAATTGTTGAACATATGCGGCAGAAGCATAAAATCCCTCTCGCAGCTAATGGAAATTACCAAGTTGATGAATTCTGGAATTTTATACAAAATCCAAAAAAATTCATTAAATCTCCCATAATGTGGATGAACGATGTTTTTACGTTTTCAAAAAAGTCGAATGCTTGCGGGAAGTCCTTTTCGATGATATCAATTTCACCGGCAATGGACGACTGCGTGATTACATTCCTATATTTAGGGAGCCAAGATGACCTTTTGAAATACAAAATAACCGTACAAATTACTGACGGCTCTACCAAAGTATCTTGTTTGTATCTTTTCATTACCATCCTATTAATATAGATGCAAAAATAATTATAAAATTTATGCTTGATTTTTACTTTAAATTTCAGAATACAGAATTATGCTTTCAAATGTTTCCATTGTGGTACAAGGATGTCACGTCGTGCGTTCAGCACCCCCTGCTTAAAATTGGACTTCCTAATTTGTCAAAAATTCTGGACGCAAAGCTTAAATGGAAGCTGCATAGCAAAATTTGCATGGAGATAAGCGAAGAAGTACCACGAAGCCTGAAGCCAAGGGTTAGGTTTGTACCGTCTTGTCTTTCAAAGAATCCAACTTCTAAAAATACCATGACATTCTCGGGCGCGTTGACACAACTAGGAGAAAAAAGACTAGAAGTGCCACCAAGCCTGAAACCAGCGATTGTGCCGACATGTCTTTCAGAGAATCCACCAGTTAAAAATGACATGACATTCTTGGGCACGTTGACACAATTGACAGGAGAAAAAAGTCTAGAAATGACACCAAGAATGAAACCAGCGATTGTGCCGCCATGTCTTTCAGAGATTCCACCAGTTAAAAATGACATGACATTCTTGGGCACATTGACACAACTGACAGGAGAAAAAAGACTAGAAGTGCCACCAAGCCTGAAACCAGCGATTATGCAGTCATATTTTTCAGAGATTCCACCAGTAAAAAATGACATGACATTCTTGGGCAAGTTGACACAACTGGCAGGAGAAAAAAGACTAGAAATGACACCAAGCCTGAAGCCAGCGATTGTGCCGTCATGTCTTTCAGAGAATCCACCTGCCAAAAGTGACATGACATTCCCGGGCAGATTGACACAATTGACAGAAGAAAACGATGTAAAAGTACCACTAAGCAGTGAACCAGCAACTATACTTTCACGTGCTTTCTCGTTACAAAGGGCAACTGTAACAGGTATGTTGATACATTTTATAAAAAAATAAGAAAAATCTGTTTCTTTTGAGGAACTTTCTTTAAAATTGACATTTCGATCGAGTCCCCGCAGATGACATGATTAGACGATTTAAAATGACGTCAGAAGTTGGTTACAGTGATTACCTAAAGGCAGTTGGTAAGTTGTATTAATGGTATTCACGAGTTTAAGAGAGTAATTTACATGTTTGTGTTGTGGGGTCAAAGGGATGGCAGCGGCGCAAAGGATTATAGCTACAAGGCTTACCGGGACTTGGATTTTTGAAATTAACGAAAGCGGGGGACGTTACGTTCTCAGGTATTCAACTGCGTTAAAAACGACCGAAATTACATTTTCACTAGGAGTAGAATTTGATGAGGAGTTAATGGATGGTCGCATAAGCAAGGTGTTTCCATTGTTAAAGATGTGCTTACTTAAATATTGCATAAAGTAAAAAAACGAATTATTTTTATAGACCGTAATCACGAGGCTTGGAGGGAAGCTCATCAAAAATCAAAACTTTGAAGGATATCAAGCTGAAACTACGTATGACGTTACGGACAAAGTAATGACAGAAACACAAACACACGAGGGTGTTACTGCCATTCGTGTGTTCACACGGTTATAACTTTTTTCCTTTATTATCTCTAATATCTTTAAATATGTGTACCGTTCATTTCATTTATTCGTGACAATCGTAATTAGTGTATTGTCAAGATTGCTTCAGGAAAAATAGATTTCTGGAAAATAATCGATACACAAGTACAACTAGCAAATAATGTAATATAAGAACATAATAAAAAAGTGAGTACAAGTACATTGACAAATCTAGTACACCAGCTTGTTTTTCATACAAACTGATTCAAGCATTTGTAGAGCTAAAGGTGAGTAAATATGCTACATGCAGCGATGATGATAAGCTAACATTTTTCCAAAAAGCTGAATATTTGTATTAGTAGTAGGCGAACATTTTTATTATTTTGGGACGGAAATTGGCATGAGCGGAATGAATACGATATATTGTAATTGGGGCACAACATGGTCGGTGCGCACTTAGGTTCTTGGGGGTAGTGTGCATAGGGGCTCGTCCCGGGCACGTGGCTCTAATTTTGTTTTAATAGAAGTTGGACAAAATAAAATTTTGAGGTGCAACCACTTTTGCAAAGCCATCCATGCCCTGAAAACACAACAGTGATATCTTCAAGAGTGGCTATGAAGGCGACAATGAAGACGTAAAGTTATTTTTATTAATGATCAAGAGGACAAGGTGCATGAATTACAATGGGTCTCCAAAATAAGGCAAAGCTTATTGGACCAGCTCCACAAATTCTTCGCAGCTAAAATGCAAAAGATTATTATCTTCTAGTTAATTTATATGATAATTAATTATTAATTTATGGGCGTTTAGGAAAATTCAAGTTTGCAAGATTATGTTTCAAAATTTAATTAGATTAGAGTCGGGAGTCTGGGACTAGAGCCAACCTAACTTTACTGAACGGGGTTTCCCGGAAAAAGTTATTCGATTCGCCCTAAGAAATCCCAAAAAATGCACATTTCATCTTATTACATCAAATATAGAAATACACAAAATTTAAGTGTAGGTAGATAATGGTGAGTGTTAGTAAAATAGAATGACAAGCATTTTCTTTAACAAAATGAGCCACAACAACACTTTCGTTATGAATAAAATTTGATGTAGATGTCCACCAATAGGGGTTTTGATCCAATTAATAAGAAGTACTTGAGGATATACATTATGTCTTTAAACTTTATAAAAGATGTTGTGATTTACGATAAACTAACAACGAATATATCTACCTGACTGAGTGTCTCTCATGTCCAGACAAACGAAAATGCATTTCTCTAGTGTAAAAATGAACGCGGAACACATTTATAGTTATAGTTTCAATTTTCTGTAAAACAAACATTCCAGGATGGAACTTGCACCTAATGGAGAATTGATATAGAAATTACAGGAAAATAGAAAAGCATGAGTAAAAATATCCACACAAGGGAGTAGTTTGTTCATTCTGGTAGCCTCAATCAAAGACTAAAATTATTCATAGATACAATTTCCCAATTCCTACCAAGTTTTAAAACAAAACTTAAAATGACTATAGATTTTAAACATCGTCAGCAAGAAAATAAATACCAGTGGACTGATGGAGTCGACTGGCCTACTGACACGCACACCAGTCGCACGTCGCATCATCAGTCTCTGAATATATTTTTTTAAGTAAGTAAGCAATGATACGACGAACCTCCTCCAAACGCTAGATCTCCACAAATGTGTGCTAATTAACCTCTTACAACTTTGCCCTTTTACATGCCTCATCACCAGCAGCAGTAGTACCACTGAGCCGTTTGCTGCATGCAGGACCAGGTTTTGGAGTGGATTGGTTTAATCCTCTTCTGCTCATGGATTCATTCACTGTAAAATAAAACAACGACAAGTGAGTAATTTTATAATCGGACGTCGTCTGACTCAATTAATTTTTAAACCTTTTTTAGCCTTGACTTGATTCCCTCACCTCTGTCCAAATCACGGGCCAGAGCTCTGACGCCATTCAGTACCAAACCAATTATATCCTCCCGCTCTCTCTTCCACTTGTCTTCGAAAAGGCGAAATTCTTCCTCAGCTTTCGCGTTCCATACTGAAGGTTTGCAAACCAGGAGTAAAGGGCGGTTCATCTCAGCTTCCTTTTTCGCCTTCTCATGATACAGTCTCAGCCTTTGACCCCTAACCAATAATGGATGTTGCTGTTCCAACAAAGTGGTCATCCTGCCTTTGTAACTGCTTATCGCCTCAGAAAATCCTCTCTCCCAATCTTCCCTAACCAGCTTGTTCCTCTCCAAAGTTTGGTTAATTTCTAGGGAACAGGCTTTCCTTAGTTCGGCCGCCCAACCCTCCTTCTCCTTCTCGAAGCTGGGGAAGCGGGCCAAAAAGTCTTTGACAATTTTCCCTTCCAGCAGTTCTTGGCCAAATTCCACA
>JAANSN010006645.1:0-10165 GCA_036850665.1 Dicranocentrus wangi | reverse complement strand
GCAACCCTGGGCGGAGTGTGATACCCACTTCTCCAATTAAAAGTACATACAACTGTAGGTTTGTCATCGACACGATTAAAAAAGGCGTTGGTGACTAAGATTTGGTTGGAAAAGTAGTTTATAAATTTATATACATCCAATTTCTATTCTGATGCGCCAACCTCGTGCGACATTTGTGTGACCTTCATATTCCATTTTAGAAACTTAGAGTAAAATACCAATTCCTAGTAAATTGAATTCTTTTGTCGACTAAAGGAAGCAATTGAATGACAATTTGCTAAACCTAGATGGGGTTCTTTTTGTGCTGGTACGGGACTATGGCCATGTTATCAATGGATTTAAAACTTGAAAATTAATTCCTTATTAAATCCTCTCTTTAATCTTTAAATCTATAAAAAATAATAATGTTTAAAAAAATATTAATAAACTTACACACTACATTGACGTATACTAAAATTCCTTTGTCTGTCTAATGTCTCATGGGAAATCTAAATTAGTAAGTAAAAAAGGTTAAAAATTACATCACAGAAATATATGGAGTATATATTATACCTTTCAACTTTCAATAGTCAGCTAGCAGTGTCCCAAGAATAATATTATGTAATGCGAAATAAAGGTGAAACGGGATATGTTGCGACAGAGGCTAGTGTTAAAAAAATTTAACCAAAATTGCCCTTCCAACACTGCGTTAACAAGTGAAAAAAAACTACTTCGTTGAAGAAACATTAATGTTTTAATGTCAAGCAATTAAAATTGGGAATAATTATCAAAAATCACCTTTGGATTTTGCTCCACATTGACTTTTGTCTCCATAAATGCTACATTAACTCATCTGTTCTAAGTGTAAGTCCCATTACTTCGTGATATATACGGATCAGAATAAAAAATGTTCCGCCGAAATTAGAACGCAACTTAAAATCACGCAATTATCAGACAATTATTAGCCATGCAAAAATAAGCACAAGGTTTAATATTGTTATTTACTTTATTGCTGTTTAAAATGCTCTACAAGTTATGTTGTAAAATATTTTGAAACCCGGCTGAATAAAACGCTTTAAAATTGGATGACTACTCTTGGACATAGTGCTCATCAACTGGTGAAAAGCTTATACTTCCCGAACTGGGACATTCTCACTTTGTGAATTTCGAATGTAAATGTTATTACCCAAGTTTTATATATAAGATTCGCACTCTTGTATAATGCCAATTTAGGCCTAAATCCCCTTGACTCGAGTCATACTATAGGCATCCTCAGCTCCACAGTGCTTCTCCAACTCGGCAAACATTTAGGATGGACAAGTTTTTTGCTTGTTACAAACAACCAGATACACTTGCAGTTCTGTATGTCCGTTTCCGCCTTTCAAGTCTCCTAATCCCTTCCAAAGCAATTCAGACAGTGTCTTGCACCTGGAAACAAGATCATTCAACATAAATGTTATAAGAAAGTAGCAAATGCATCAGCTATATGCAATAGTCAAAACTTCAAATCTAAACAACCACTTTGACCTTTGACTCATTGTCTTTGCCCTGAATTGGCTAATTTTTATGGAGGTATCTGAATACTTAATGCAGCTACATAATGACCTATATGTTATGGCCCCTTACCCTTGACCTTGACCCGAATTGGCTGATTTACATAGGGTGTCTTCCTCAAAACCTAAAGTACCTACATACCAAGTTTCAGCCAAATCAGCCTTGAATAACAATCCAGTTAATGCTTGATGACGATTTTTGCAAATACTTAGTGACAATAATTCCATCATGAATGATATGATATAGAAAAATATTATTTTTAGCTTCGACAAGTCGCACTTCAATGGGCATGATCAGTTTTAAAAAAGTTTACATTTCGACTTCCAATAATACAATCTACGATACTGTCCGAATAGAATAGTTCGATTTGAGTGCGTCCTTGTGTCGTTAAGAGACATCGTGGCATTAAAAATTTGTTTTCGGTTTTTTCAGCAGGTATGTCATGGAATTGTGTTTTATATGTGTGACGAACCCACATAAACTGGAATTCTTTCCTGTTCCTCTTCTTGTTGTTCAAAATTGGCTTCGACTTCCCATTTTAAGAAAATTTGATAATGAATAAAATCACTAGTTTGTTGTGTGCCAAATGTCATTTCACTGATTATTCGTGGACTATACTAAATCTTCATACCTCGAGTGTTGTTTCATGTCTGAGTCGCGATAGGATAAATGTATCATTTTTACATGCTGATATTATTGTAAATGATAATTACGGTCTTTATCATCAAATATTGATTTAAGTATAATTTAAGTTGCATGTTAAAAAACGATGGCTTTCTATTCAATTTTCCAAATATCGAATATCGATTGCATCACACAAAGATTGTAGCGATGATAATCGAGTATAAACTACAAAAATTTGACTCCCTGTGCTCATTTTGGGCTCTGATTGTTTGTGAGTTGTAAAATCTCATACTAATTTTTTGGTGTCAAATGCTTAGTTCAATGAATCAAAGGTGAAAGGTGATTGCAAACGAAAAATTGTTGAAACAGGCTTGGAATTGTATACTGAAATATTTGTTGTACTAGATAATGGTTCACCTTAGTCCAAAATACGTAGTCTGATATCCTTGAAAAATATTAACTGACAGTAATTTTCACCTTAAATGCCAATGTGTCACAATATTACAAATAATTTTTGGCTCCAGAATATTTTGGCTCCAGCAGTAGAAGAGGCACGCATTCTCGAGGATGAGGATTATAATAATTGCAAAATTACCGGACGGTGGAATCGTCACCAAAATGGATGCATATCAACAAGTTCTACGAAATAATGAAAAACCAAATATTTGCTTAGTCCGTCTTCTGAACTGCGTGACGACTAAAAATAACTTGCTACCTGATCTTGGTTGAACATCTTCTCGTGTACTGGTCTGGTATATATGTATAACTGTCGAACAAAATAGTCGTAACAAAAATTTACAAATAAGGAAAATTATTGTCAGTACCAATTTTACGTTAAGCAATTTGTTGCGACAAGGCGGTTGTTGACTTTATGACTTGGTGGTATTATGGTAATTTTCCAAGTATTGTTGAATTACGTAACGGCTAATTGCATGTGGAAAATTTATGTAACTACGGCTTCTGTTCAGATTGTTAGTATAAACTTAATACATGTTAACTTCAAGGTGCAAGGTCTATTGTTTTTCTGTGTATCTATGTGAAATTGCAAATGTAATTCGTTTTTATCTAAAGTTGATTCCTTGCATTATAACAATTTCTCGATATTCAAAGTCAATTTTTATTTTCATCTGACACATTTCCTTACCATTTGGCACGGTTTCCTGTTGTTGACTACTACAATTAATACTTGAACATATATAGTCGACTTCTCTTCTAACTTTCGCGTGCGTCGCAACTCGCGAAAATTCAAAATGGTCTAGGATCTAGCTTTGGTTGGTCATATTACATGTTTATGTTTGACATGTAACTACGTAGAGTGGTTTTCAAGTTGTATAATATATGTTGTTGAATGATATGACCAGTAAAATGTTGGATGAGGTTTCGCATCGCTTGGTGAATATTATCTACTTACATTAGCATAATGCCGAAATGAGAAACTATATTTTCCGTATTAGGTACAATTTGAATTCTTAAGTTATTCTAAAAGATTAAAGGTAAAAATGTCTATCAAAGTAATGTGATGGAGTTGTGTTTTTGATTGGGCGGCTATTATTGAAAGCCATTACTATACATATTAGCAGAAGAGCATTACCACGCATCACCAAAATTCCTTTGTCTGCTTGTGTATCATTACATCGTCAGTAAAATTTGCGGCTGTAAGCAGACAACCTATTAGTCAGCCTCAAAAATTCTTAGAAACTAGCTCTATAAATGCATTTCTTGGCTTTTATCCCGTCACATAAACCTCGAATAGATTGTTACCAGTTTACAAGTGTACGGAAAAGCAGCTAAATCAAATGAAAACCAAAACTAGTGTATCTCCAAACCAGGTAGTGGTGTTTGCTATCTCCGTTGCCACAATTCTTCAAATATACGTAGCTGGTTTAATATTTTTTTTTAAATTTTTGTACGACTGCAATGACTCGGCTGTATATACCTAGATATGCTGGGTATCCAACACTACCATGAAGTGAACACTATTTTGATTCGTGTCTCTAACAGTGTCATAAAGACTTTCAAGTTTGGAGAAGCAGCAATTTTCCAATATATTTGAATATTATGTTTTTGATTATTTCAACCTGTTCGTCCATGGTAATAAGTCTGGTTTTGATTGGACATGCTGCGACTCCTACCGCAATTACTAACATTGCTGGAGAAGAGGAAGGCTTTTTAGTTTCAGAGTGTCCGTGTCAAGACTTTACATTGAGTTGCAGCTTACAGCGGTTTTTCCCGTATAGGTGAGTACACAATATCTTGTAGTCAACCTACTTAAAGGAAGATTGTTGCTGCTAATAACTAAGGGAACAATAACCCTTGGGGTACTCCCACATAAAAACCAGCATCCAATCGGGAAAGCTTAATAAAATTTTGCACCAATAGCGAAAGCTTCCATTTTGCTAATGTAAGCTTTCCTGAGTAACTGCTAGTTTATATATTTGGGTGCCAGCTGTAATCTTTAATATTATTACTCACTATTCACTAGTTATTATCTTCATTGAACCAACGTAATTGAATTAGTTAAAATTAATTTGTGATTTTTGCCTGTAAATAGGTGTAGCTTTTATCGTATGAATGAATGATTTGAATCATCATTCATTCAGCTTTTATCGTATTCAGTTACAGAGGCTACTATCGAGTTTGCGTTTCTGCAAGAGAAAGCATTCTGGAAGTAGAACAAATGTCAAAGATTACAGATTACATGGAGAAGGCATTTACGGATATGACATCTTCAATTTCATAAAGAAGCTTCGGAAAAGCAATGGGTAAGAGTATCCAGAAAGCTGTAAGATGTCACATGGAGGGTGGAGGGTTGGAAATGTCGAAAGTTTCTAACAGTGTGGCATATATTAATAAGAAAATTTGCATTGTGTGCATTAATAAACGAGCTAACCAAGCTGCAACAACATCTATTATCTCGCTGCTCAAACGTAACGAATTGAGCTTATGATCATATAACCAAATCAATACACTTTAATCAAAACTAACAAACACCGCCAATCCAGTATAACAATCCATCCGATAAATCCCAAATATCCCAGTCGAACAAGCCCAACCCCCTATTCAACATGTAGAACACCCACTACCAAGTCTGTAATACACCATACATGAATTACCAAAGTGTACAAAATATTGTGAGCCCAGTAAACACAAAGCTTCCCAAATTTGGCATTTTGCGGGTCGAAGGTGTTCTAAACCGTCGTGAAAGGAAAAAATGTACTGAAATTTCGCCATGAAATGTTAAGCGCCAGAGTGACTCTAGAACCACACCAGACCCACCACCAATCATATTTGCGCAATACCCCTAACTAAACCATCCCAGTAGACCTTACTTGCCACACACAACTCAAATGTTCAATGAAAATATGTTTAAAGTGTTTTTAAAACAACAAGTCCACCAAGTATTATGCAATTCGACAAAAACCTTAATTAAATTTAAAACATAATAACCAGCAAATGTTGTTTTGTACACTATTCCGATCAGCTTTGCCATACAACGAAGATTTGAAGATCACTTCAAAAATATTGAATGTGCCGTAAAATTTTCAAAATGCCTGAACACTCTCCTTACCGCAGCTTCCATCCGGGGTGCATTGTATCGAAGAACGCCGAGATCCTCCTAAAAGACGCTGACAAGTGTCGAAAACTGTTTTAAATATTGATGTCTCCTGCAGCAGGGGTGAGGCTTTGTTTGTCTTTGCTGGCGTCACGTTTTCACACAAAAGTATTCTACGATTCTTTGTTGGTTGTTTGTTTGTTAGTGCCTGCACTAAACGATTGAAATGCATGTAAGTCCCTGTCGGAGCGCAGAAGAACGGCGTCATGATTTAGCGTATCAATAGTTAAAATATATTTTGTGAATTGTGCATTTTTTAGTATGGCTCTCGGTATCTTATTATAAATGGGCTACTATATGGGATGGGGCTCTGTAATCTATAAGTGGGAACGGGGATGATGAATGATGATCATGATGCACATTCTGGATTTTATGCATAAGTTTGTGTGTATATATTTTTAGGTATAATTTTGTCGGTTGAGATTTTTGGTGGGCATTTGCATGCGCAAGCAAGTGGCAAGTCAAGTTGGCAAGAGGCAAGAGGAATAGTAGTCGAAGAGCAAGCAGCATGAAAAGTGTGTAAAACGAAATGGGATAAAAGTTCCGATTCTGCAAGTGCAGCAATTTTCATGTAAATTGTAATAAGGTTAAAGTTCAATAAAGTACTATTTTGAAAGTTAGTAAAATCACATAAGGAGCTTACTATATTTAGTGCTTTATTCGAAACCGGCTCAAAGTGCCATTCATTAGTTATATTTGCTATCGAAGATAGCTGGTCCTTCAAGGAAAGAGTGAATAAGTTCCGTCAGTCCCATTATCACCTTGTCTGTTAGGTTCAATGTTCTATGCGGCTGTGAGGTGGCATTAGACTTCCACGGGCAATTATCTGTAGGAAACCCAGTTCATAGGTTGGTCGTGTAGATCCATTGAAACAATTAGCTTGAGGCCACACGCCACCTCTCGCACCCCCAATTTATTGTGTAATTGCATAATGTTACAAAAGGTATAAAATAGGTTTAAGATTTAAATATTAGAGTTATTGGTATAGGTAATTATCAATGAGGAAATGCATGTCTACTTATCTACTGTATTGGATGTCTACTACTTACAATTAGTAGTAATACAATCAAACAAATTATATTAAACTAAAGGGTCGCAGTCGCAGTTGGATCGTTTTAGTAAGTTTCGATTAAAGACTCAAGTTAGCATTTTATTAAATTTTCTTAGCCACCTGAAATTGATAAACATAAGCATATGGTTATGTATTATTCACATGTGTATGTAAAGCAAGAATTTATAAAATCGGGTTTGACTATTAATTTTTCATAAAATTTGAATTTGTCGATCCACTGCATGAATGTTTTACCAAAATGCATCGCTTGTGCAAACTTGCCGACGAACAAACCTATATGCCGTGATCATTAACTGGCAAAGTTTATGCAAGGTTTGCAAAGTTACGATCATTTCCAGGCTTGAGTAAAAGATAAAATTGTGATATACGTAGCTGTGATTGGCTACGTGTACCTGTTTTTATTCCTTGTTTTCGATTCCTTGTTGTCAGACTTCGTGAGTAAGACACATTAAGTAATTCAGAATGGAAAACCACCAACTAATAGTACTGTAGATTCCTCTTCGTGCCATGTCTCTGCGTAATTGCCGGACACTTACGTACGTACATATTGTGTAACAATAGCACCCTTTTTGCTTGCGACTAATATGAAATGCTGAACTTATCCTGCTAGACATATATTTCCAATTTAGGCACCGGTGCGTGAACACGTCCCACAAAGGCAACAGAAACAGAATATTTAAAAAATGAGCGTTTCGTTAATTTTTTATTTCTCGTTTACAGTGGTTCTGTTAATACTGTTGTACTGTAAATGGAAAAAGGGAAGCGAGAAGCTTCGTGGAAGCAGGAAGAGCCTACCTCCAGGTAGTACTGTGACAGCCAAAACGTAACAGATAACAACCACGTAGCAAATTACACTTCTGTTTATCTGATGTGATAACAGTAAACACCTATAGACTTCCAAATTAAAATACCCGATTCATACTGAAAATGTAAACTGTCTAAAACTGGCAGTATTATATGGTAGCACTAAAACACTCTGTTATGTTTATATAAAAAATTTCTGGCATAACGTGCCATACCTATGTCGCAAACCTTAATTGGCTGATGGAGAAAAGTTGTGTCTGCGGTTTTTCAGAATTTGGTTTTACCCGCCTGTTTAAATTCTGTAAAATCTTACATCCATTTAAGTCATTTAGTGTTCAAGTATATAGTGTTAAGTATATAAGTCCGTTGCAAAAGGGCGGATGGATTCTAACATATTTGCCGAACCATCCGAGCAAATATATCAACTTAGGACATCTGCAGCAAGTGCTATTAAAAATATTAAACCAATGTGTATATTCTACAGGCCCAGGATTCGCCATTCCTCTGCTTGGTCACCTGCTCCAGTTGGATACAAAATATCACTTAACACTTGGAAAGTGGAAAGAGCTATATGGTCCGCTGCTCAGCTTTCGAATAGGAAGCCATAGGTATGTTCATCTAATCTAATTGTACGAGCTATTTTGAAAACTAAGATGGTTGTACTTTATTTTATCTTCTAGTGCTGTTGTCGTGAGTGACCCAAAATTGGCAAAGGAACTATTTTCCCTTGCTTCAACAACTGGAAGAATCCAATCCCCTGTTAGTAATTTACTTGTTACAGAGAATTGTGGGGTTGGCAATTCTGAAGGTGAAAGTTGGGAGAAACAACGTCGCTTTGTTATGCGTACACTTAAAGACCTGGGTGTATCAAAAGGGGGAAAGCTTGAAGATATTATGACATACGAGACGAATAAGCTAATCCTATTTTTAAAAGAACGAATCGGAATTCCACTTCAAGGCAAAAGATTCTTTAATAAAACAATCTTTAACACTACGTGGACAGTTGTGTCTGGAGAAAAGGTTGAAGTTGATTCAACGGGATTTGCGTCAAAGGAACCAATTTACGTGAAATTGGCGGGCGAGCAAATCGATGCATTTAATAGTGCTGTATCCACTGGACTCTTTGCGCTTCCGTGGTTGAGACATATTCTTCCTAAGTGGTCTGGCTGGACACGGCTACAGAAAGTGAAAGGTGCTATTGACAAGGTTGCACACAATGTGATGGAATTGCATTGGGGATCAAAATATCCCAAAAATGCACAGTAAGGTTTTACTGGTTTAATCGACTTTATATAATTTGTTCTTTTATTGCTCATATTAACATAAATGTAATTATTATAGCAATTTTATCCAGAAATACCTTTGCCAAATTGAATCAACAACCCAACCATTGTCCAGTTTTTATCAGGATGTTGGAAGTACGTATTTTTGTTTGTATGTTTAAAACGAATGAAATTTTTTAAACATGCAAGAGATGCTTTCAGATGTCGATCGAAGTTTGTAAAGCGAATGGTCAGTTCTGGCGCTCATCATAATTACAGGTAGGTATGTGTCATATAAAATAATAAAGTACATACCAAGACCAAGTTCAATTCTTCTCCAAAACTGACAATTCGTTTTACAAACTTCAATTGGCTTTTAAAACCATCTGCTGGTTAGATGCCTCCATAAAAGTCCTCAATTAATTTATTAATTTATTCATAAATTTAGAAAAGAACCTAGTAGCAACAATTGCCGAATTCTTTTTGGCTGGAGGCGAAGCCACGTTAGTTTTACTATTTTATCTGCAGTTTCGTTATATTTGAAAGACACACCTAAATGGACTAATTTGAAATTTGTAGGTCGCTTGTGCTGGAACATGCGTTACTTTACTTTATTCAATATCCTCATATCCAGAAGAAGGTCCAAATAGAATTGGATCAGGTCATTGGCAAGTATCGACTTCCGTGTTTAAATGACAAATCCAGCCTTCCGTTCACCGAAGCTACGATAATGGAAATATTGAGAAGGTCTGCTGTGGCACCTTTGGGATTTGGACACAGAGCCATGGAAAACATTCAATTCCATGGATACCTTATTCCCAAAAATACGATCTTGTTCGTAGATATCTACAATATTCATCATAACGCTGATACTTGGGCGCCAGACCCAATGGAATTCCGCCCTGAAAGATTTCTCAATAAGGATAAAACCAAGGTGGTACGGAAGGATGCTTTAATACCATTTGGCACTGGAATACGACAATGCATTGGCGAGCATCATGCTATGAACCTTTTGTTTCTCAATATAGCATGCCTATTGCAGACTTTTAGTGTAACGTCTTCTGATCCTAAGGTAGACGTGGACGATGTTATCGTTGGTTTGACCCTTATGCCTAAGCCATTCAAAGTCGTATTACATCTGAGAAGTGAATAATTTTGCTTTAAGAGCCAGCTTCGAGAACGAGCAATGTAAAAAAGTTCCCATTCCTCTATACATAAACGCTTGTATCCCATTGCCCCCCTTCAAGAAGGGAGTCC
>JAANSN010006644.1:0-10166 GCA_036850665.1 Dicranocentrus wangi | reverse complement strand
AGCAGTCCTTTGTTTTCCATTTACGAGTTTTGCATTTTTATCAATATATTTCCATATCATTTTAGAACTGGACAAAAAAAGCACGAGGAGAGTTATTATTACTATTATGTATTATTATTATTTTGATTTTTTTTTGGAACAAGTTATATTGATTAGGATCCACAACACGACATGAAAGAATGGCGCTGCTACATTTGACATTGTAATCTGTCGTCGTCCGTCTGTAGTATGTACTACGGTTATTAGGGATACACATGTTCATGTTTTTTTGTTCTGAAGGCCCATCGTCAATGTCAAGCTCTAAAATGTCTTTACGTCCCCGCGTCTTCAAAGATTTTTTAGTGATTTCAACTATTTTGCCGTCGCAATGTTTTGTGATAATCCCGAGAATATTATGGCTCTCATGAAGCACATAACTTTTGTCCTTTTCGTCGACTCATCCGCTCTGTCCACTCATTTACTCTCAGAGTCAAGAAAGAAGCTGTCAGTGGATTTTACCCAGCAAGAAAGAGCAGCAATGCCGTATATAAATTATATGGGAACCTCTCGGAGAGAGAAGGCTCTGTAAAAATTATGAGCTTTCATGATCATTTAAAGTCCAAAGATGAAACGGGCTCACGACTCGTCTTCCCTGTGACAGCAAGGAATGAAGAAGCAGGAGAAGATATGATAATGACATGAACATCTTGTCAGAGTTGGGGCTTGACAACCTTTCGCTAGAGCATCAAGAATTTTTTGGCTCATTTTCAACCACGGGTTGTCGGGCTGATGCCAATTATAATTACTGCTGCTGTCTATGCGCTCCTCTTGCTCCGATCATTCCTTGGCTATTTGAGTTGGACGAAAGACAAATACTGCAGAGGAAAAAAATAGGATGGTCTCATGCTGAAGGTGCCCCGTTTGTTGTTTATCACAAGGAGACATCTCCCTTCAATCAAAATATCAAAAGGTCCAATCTGAAATCGGCATCAAATCCCGAATTTTCACTTGCCTTTAATCAGTTCAGTTCACACAGAAAAAAATGAAAGAAACGGCGGGTGAATGAATGCCCAGTGTATGTTTGCGAGCATCACTTTTCCTTTTAATTTACATACGCGATTTTCATAATTTATTGATCACTTAGGAATTTAATTGAGCTTAAAGGATTCCTGCGGAACAGTGGGGGTTCTGTAGCGGCGTATATTTTCATGTAGAAAACATTAAGATCTTGCCCAGATTAGAGTTGATGAACGCAGCCCATCAAGTTCAACACACTAGATTATTTTGAACGTCTTTTGGTCCGGGTGCATCCATTCCATCTTTTTAATTCGCTGCGCAAACAGGTAGGTAACGCAGCTCAAAACATGCAAATAGAAAATTATGACTCGTCCGTGTTCTTCGGGGAGACGCATCTGTAATTAAATTTATGGAGCTGTACATTTTTCTAGATTCTTTAAATTCCTTCCAAATCCAACGGGTCCGGTATCTACTTAGCGTAGTAATTTCTGCCGTTTTCCAGATTGACTAACGACGTTAGGATATTACTACATGTCACTTCTGAGAATGTTTCTGCGTTTTTTACACAATTATTGGAATTTTTACCCCTTCAAATCCCTTTCATTCTTAGACACCTTTTTTAGCCGGCCATTGTTTCCCTTTTTATATCTCCTTTTTGGTGCATTTCGAATGGTCAATAAAGGAATATTATTGGTCTTGTGTAAAACATGCCGTTTCTTTCCCAAAAATACACCAGAATGCTCACAAGTGCAGCAATAAAGCAATAATCAGACATATTGCTACCATCTTCAGACGTTTTTTTACCCCAAAGAACATCACATCTGCATTACGTTTTATGACATGTTATGACCAACAAAAGTTGACAACGCGGTGGTGCACTACTCTCAAAGCTCAGACTCGAACGAACAGTGTCTCCATTTTCCAAGAAAAACGTTACATTTTTTTATTTGGTTGTAATACTCTTCTGGTTAGCGTTTAACTGTGTTTCGTTCTTCTGCATTGTGTTCACAAACCGGTTGACAATAAATATCCACCGGATAACTGTTCCAAGCAGTGAATGATCCAGCAATCTGGCTGAATGATTGTTTCTTGAATAGGTGCTATGATTGCCTTCTGCCCTCTTCATTATTGCTGTATCTGCAGTGCAGAACCAATAAAAAAGAATATATGTCCAATGTCAGGAGTGACGGGATCGTGGAACTCTTGTTGTCATCTGCTCGGCTGTTTCCTTTCATTGTCCAACCCATCATGACTGTGCACTTTATTCTCCTAAGAAAGGGGATTTTGAGAAAAAACAATAAATGGCAATTCCACCGATTATTTTCTCCCTTATATTGTCCTCGAAAAGACGATGATGAACGGAGGTTGGAATAGATGCAATAAAAGATGGAACAAAAACGTGCCCATTTAGGAAAAAGAACTTCACTTTAAAAAAGGGTTATATATCCAGCGAGAAATGCGTAACTGCTCTAATAAAACAATGAGTAGAGGCAAGATGTCCATATGACGTTTGATTTTTGTTTCATTCGGGAAATGAGTTTGTTGCACTATCGACACAAAATTGAGAGTTCTTTGTTCCGAAAAATATTTTCGACAACACAACAGTGTTTCAAAAGTTTATTAGATTATTTGGTGTCCTTCATTGGCTTGGTTATTGTAATGATACTGTATATACTGCTACGATCTCAATGTCAAGATCACGGAGTTTCCATTGAGTCAACAGGGTGACGGACGGCTGACGGCTAAATTGTTACGTCTGGTAGACCCTACGTGCGTGTCAAGGGTCTCTATCTCTCCTTTTTCTTCAAAGTGGTCGTAAATGTTCCGAGCAGTAGTACGATTATTGGGAAAGGGAGTGCCAGGAGCCTTATTTCATCAGGAGTCCTTTTACAACCCTTAATAAAAAAAGGGTTGGTTTTATTGTAAATTATTTGTGATATGTTGCAATGAGCACGTAGCTCATTGTTCCCCTTGTTCCAAGATTACAGGATAATTTTCAAGATGATTCCCAGGATTGAATTGACACAGGCGGAGCGGAGATGATGATGAGCCCAACAGCCCTTCTGGTATTTTAGTAATTGCGGATTATAAAATGTGTTTTTGAGAGGAAACTGACGATGAGAAGCATCTTCAGAAGCTGGCTCAGTTTGAGAACTTGCTTCTACCCAGAAGTTTGATTTTCATCAGGTTTTTTTCACAAATTCTTGAAATATCGAGACATTCAATATTTAGCTACTTCGGTGGCAACGTGCAAACTTGGTAATTACATTGTGTAATTAGTATGCACGGAGTGTACAATTAGTGCCAAATTGACGAAAAGCAGAAATGAGCACGAAGCGGAAAACATGATGCTCGATCGTCACAAAGTGATACTGGTTTTAAAATACATACAAGGTAAGGAGCAACAAGGGTGAATGATTTGAAACCGGCAAAGTCCACCTCTGCTGATGCTGATAACCTGATAAGCCTACCATACCATATATGCACTCATTTTAAAATTAGAATCCAGCAACAAGGATGTAAATCCTGATTTAAAAAATTGTTTTGAAGTTTAATTTATCATCAGAGAAAAGAATGTTCACGTAAAGGAGATTACTACTTGATCCTGATCCTCGTGGGGTTTAATACAGAAACTATTTTTTTTACAAGTATATTCCGTTATCCACTCTTTACTTATATTTTCCCGATAAAGCTATTATCAGCTCGTGGCACCTTTTCCCAAGTTGACATTTCAAAACTTGTGGTGTGTATTCTCAATTCTCATCAACACAGGAGAAAATCTGCATAACCCCCTGACCCCCTCGTGATCATACCATTTTGCAGTGTAGGTCACGCCTGATAAGCGATACCGCACTGAGGTTGCAAATCATCAATACGCAAAAATTTAGGTTGTCAAATACAGAGTTGTTGAGCTGCTGCTGCTGCTGCTGGATGGAATGTTTAGGATCAAATCTTTTAAACTATGTTTACAAATATGACACCGGGGTTGTTGTCAGCTTGAAAAAAAAATCCTTGCCGCATTATCGCATTTTTTTTAACTTGACCTATTCGAGATGCCATTTTGCTATTTCCTCGATAGTGCATATGCATACCAAAAAGCGGAGAGAAGAACAGCTCCAATCTAAAAGTCCAACTTTATCTGGTGTGCTTTTTTTAAAAAATTCTATTTCATAAGTCATAAATCTTTTTACCTTAAAAGCCAACGGTTTTTATACTTTTGCTTGTAGAATTCTAAAACAAGGGAAACGGAGCTAATCATAATTGAAACAGTTTATATACTTTTTTCTACAATATTATTTTACAGTACCATTATTATTTTTTTGTCTGTATCCAAATTACTTTAACAAAATAGTCTCCCATTATTCTACCTGTTGATTTTTTACTTTTATTTGGATACCCTGAAATAAGAGAGAGAGAAAAACACTAAAACTCATGTGTCTATGACTAAACCATTTAATACTGTACAAGTGGGGTGTGACTCGGCTTCTTCAGCTTCGTTAGCCGAGAAATATACGCACCTAGCGTAATTCTAAAATGTTCTCGCAAATGTTGAATAACACTTGCTCTCTTTTTTTCAAACCTCTTCTTCTTCTTCTAACGCACATTTGAAAAATCCACTTGTTCGGGTTTCGTTTGGGTACCCCATCCACCAATCCATCCATCCATCCTCTTATTCCCAACCAATGTGTATAGAATATTTTATGAAAACAAATTCTTCTTCGCATTTTGGATGCGTATCCAATTGTGTTCTAGGAAGCTGAAGGGACGACGATATCACAGACCGTGAATCATTACACGTTCATAAATTTTAACTGATTTTGATACTACTCTAAAAATTTCCACCAGGAGAGTCAATTAATATGCGATTATGCTCCTTGTACATGGTGTAATCCTTACAATTTTCATTTGATTTTCTAATGTTGCCTCTGCTCAAGAGGGTGTAACAGTTGGTAATGATAAGGGAGTGCAGATCGCACCAATTGATATAGTTTTTATATCAACTTTTATATTAGAAAGCTTAAGTTCACAAAGATGTTGAAGTAGGCACTTTACACACACACACGTAAAACCTGCCCGCATGGTCATTATACTTGTTTCGAGGTGATGCTAGTAAGTAGACCTATGGTGCCGGGTTGAGTTACTAAACAATAATTTTTTGGTCTAATAAATGGTAAACATTTTTTTTTGTATTTCGGATACGTTCAACCGAAAATGGCAGTTGTGTCCTATATGCGGTTAAATTAGGCGAAAAGTTTCGTGTTGTGTGCAAAAATCGCTTATCCACTAAAATGCCCATCTTGTTTATCGCGTGTGCGTCACAATGAAACATCAAAAATGTGTTTTACTAGTTTTACTCGAAAATGAGCGTACACCTCTCTCTCTCTCTCTCTCTGGATAAAGTGGAGTGGTGGAGTTTTGTTGATTCACATGACTGCAAATTCCCCGTCGGCTACTTGACTTAGTATATGTGCATACCTACATGCGATAATTAAGCATAAAAGTTGGGGAATGTAAAAATTTGTCCATTATAGCTTAATTTACAAAACTACAAGCTTTCCTCTTTAGTACACGTATACCTATTGGCCGGAATTACTACGAGCAGGAGTTGAGTTGAGCTAGGAAAGTTATATAAAATGCAATGAACTACTATCTTTATGCTGTTGTACCACCTCCAATTATTATATGACTTGCTCTACCTGCTTAGAATCCTAGAGGATTTTGCAGTTTTAGATATTTACAATGACATGCAGTCTCACCTCCACACGTCTACTCTGTAATAATCAAATCTTCTCGCAAAAAACAGAGTACAAGTACACCTGGTGTACCCGTATCGGACCTGTTCATCTTTGTTCGCTATCAGTTACAATTACCACTAGACTCGTCTATATGTAGAATAATGAAAGTATGAACACGCGATTACAGCCATCGCGCGGTAGGTATTATTGGTGGATTCCCTTTTTTCCTAATTTCGATAAAAAGTCATAAAAAATTCAGTGATTTGTTCAATAAAACATCGGATTTATATCTGCTCTCTCGAAAACACCGACACTTTCAAAAGTATCTGCGGACTCATCTCCAACTTTACTCGGAGAATTCCTGCATTCTAGGAGAAATTGATGAAAACCATGAATCATAGCAAGTCGAACTCTCTCATCATCAGTCATATCTCTTATTGTTGCGTTGCTTTAATCTGTTTGGAAAATCACCGAATTAGTCTTATTCTCTTCTCTGGGCACACAACACAACATCGTCCAAAATATGTTGGCCACGGTGGAACAAGATTCAATTAATTTTTAAAGAAAATGAAAAAGAAGCATGTCAAAAAATCCCCGACTGTGATTTATACCCAGGATGAGCAGTGTCAGAGTGTATAACTCATAAGAGACGGCAGTCCGAACGAAATGAATGACTACAGAGAAAGAAAACTCTCTGAGAGGAATAATATCAGCCATCAACGCACCTTCACAAAACAACGGCTAAAACTAAAAGACTTATGACGTGTATTGTCTCAAAGATTAAGAATGAAAGCTATAAGATATGTAATATATTTCCATTCCAGATCCTTTTTCCTCCAAAAGATTTTTGTACTCTGTTCAGAATTCACCTTTGCAATAAAACTACCAAAAGAAAGAAAGAAGGCTCATGTTCTAGTCATTTTAGGCTTCGTGCTGAGTATGAGCACATAGGATATTAGTAATACATATAATTAGCATTAATTTGTTTGTGTGAATAATTTGATTCTAGGCAGCGTTGTACATGGGTGAAAGATGATTAATTGCTCTCGTTTTTCTCTCCTTCAAAGTTTTTTTTGAGAGTAGATGCTACTAATTTGTTTTCCTGTCTATCTCACAGAGAATGTCTGTGTGTCTACCTTTTAGTTCCTCTCCAGTCAGACTCAACCAACCAACCTGTGTTTTACCATCTCCAACTCCATCCACACACAGAGAGAGATAACCCTTTTTCCCATTTACAAGGGAAACAGAAAGATTAATTTTTCAAAAAATAAAGTAAAAAAAAACAAATCCCGATGAGCTCACAACTCTCAACGGTCCTCCTCATCATCATCATCATGGAGTAGTTGCTTTTTTTTCTTGTGTTTTACATTGATTCTCTCTCCTTTTTACTTTTACTAATCGCCGTCCTTGAAGATATGCGTGCATGAGTCCTTTTAGTGGTGATGGTGTGGCATTGCATTGTGTTTATGCTCATATTTTGTTGGCGTGCATATCGTCCGTTTGACAAATGAGCTTTATGGTCGGAGCAGAAAAAAAAATCTTTAAAAGTTTTTTTCCTCTCTAAATGAGTGAACACGACTTCCTATTAACTGACTTACAGGATAAATAATGAATCCAGTCTGGCTGGCTGTAGAGAACATTAACTATTTTGAGAGAATTAACTTCCAACACCAATTCGAATGAAATGAAATGCATGCATAAAGCCATTTTCAACCTTGCTTCAATCCCCACCTGAAAAACACATATATATGTATTTTCGTTATATGCAAATTCAAATTAATGGGGTTGGTTGTTGGAGCAAATATAGTTGTTTCAGGCTGTAAATGAAGCAATCGATTCGACTTCATCATGACATGACTGTTGTGAGTCAAACCCGTCAACCCCCTCAACCAAATCCTGACATTCAACTCAACATTAAGTGTATTGCTCAAGAAGAAGTGGTCAACCAAGTTGAGAATTAATTGACGCCATATATTTCTGGCCTTAATAAGAAACGGAAATCGACAGCTGGGGAAAATGTTTATCATGTCAAAGCAGAGTTGAGTTGACTGCATGAAATGGAATGCACTAAAAACTTACACACCTGCATAATACCTAAATATTATAATATTATTATTATAACATAACATTTTATACAAGCAAAATCCACCCCGACAAATCCATCATTCTTGGAGTGAAGTTGGAGTCGCACTCGCATGACTTGCAATTAATGAATATGCATACTTCGTTCCTCCTAATCAGCTCTTTAAATGTGTGAATTTTCTCAGAGCAGAGCTCAAAGTCCAAAGAGGAAGCTGACGGGAAAAGGTGGTGCATTGGAGGTGGAGGTTTAGGTATATTGAACATAAGGACATCCAGTGTTGTTCTCCTCCATAAAGTTTGTTTGTGATATACTTAAACTAAATACACCTGCAAGACCAGCCCGATCCCGATATATTTATGTCGTCTCTTCTGACAAGACAGGAGGCGACTTTTGAGTGGTGGGGTATATGCAAAGTAGTTTTTAATTAGTGATTAAGTAAACACCTCGATCGGTATCAGTGCAAACAATTGAGACAAGTGTACAGGTGCACTTATTGTTTCTAATTGTTTTTCTCATAGATAGGNCAGGTGCACTTATTGTTTCTAATTGTTTTTCTCATAGATAGGGAAATGTAAATAAGGGTTGTCATTGTCGCTCGCTTGATAGAAAAAACAGGGTTTTAAACTCGGCTCTAGTTTAGTTATTGTTTCGCATTAAATTCGCATCCATCATTTGCGGCGTAACAAAAGGTGTGTCTATTTTATATTCCTCCTGAGTGATGTACTCATGAACCGTTACCTCCGATCCGTCTACGATGGTACATATACTATACTACTCCTTCCTGTTCGCTCATTGTTGCTACATTTTGCTACTTGTTTCTTTTAGAAAAAACTTGCTTTTGCTGGAATTTGGGATAAAACAAGAACAAGATTTTAATACTCTTTCTAACGTGCCGCATTGTTTGTTTAATTGCAGGTTTTCACATCTAAAGCGGATTTGCAACTTCATACTCAGATCCACATGAGGGAAGCCAAGCCGTACAAATGTTCTCAATGCACGAAAGCATTCGCTAATAGTTCCTACCTTTCCCAGCACACCAGAATACATCTTGGTAAGTTTGCAAAATAATAATGTAATGTATATAAAATGGTGGTGGTGGTGGTTGATTTGATGGTCTATGGAGTGGATTGTATTGCAATAAAATAATTGCTGCAGGAATTATTAAGTATCTCTTCTAGCTTTTAATATTTAGAGTCCGTTTAGATTTCACTGATAAAAAAAGCGGCTGGCGGAGGGTATTATTCTTTTGAAATGTTGAAAACCGAGTTCATATTATAAAATAATGTGTGGTGTATATGAATTTTCCCCGAGAGCCATGATTTATTATTGAACAGCTATCACTCTGCCGTATCTCATTTTCCCATTGTTTACTTTAATAATGCTAAAGGGGCAGATAAGATTAGCCTCATTTTGCAAAGTTAGTTTCTCTGTTTTCTGTAGAGGAGGAGGTATAATAATGATGCATGCATTGATGCATGGTGAAAATCTGAGGGAATTGTGATTGAATGAGAATAAAATTGAAACACTGTTTGTATGTGTGTGTCTTATTGTTCCTGCTTATAGGAATCAAGCCTTACCGGTGTGAGATTTGTCAAAGGAAGTTCACGCAGCTTTCCCACTTGCAGCAGCATATACGAACGCATACCGGCGACAAGCCGTACAAATGTCGACATCCAGGTTGTAACAAGGCCTTTTCTCAACTCTCTAACCTTCAATCTCATTCCCGGTGTCACCAAACTGACAAGCCTTACAAGTGCAACTCCTGCTACAAATGTTTTACCGACGAGGCTTCCCTCCTTGATCACATCCCCAAGCACAAGGAGTCGAAGCATTTGAAAACCCATATTTGCCACTTTTGTGGGAAATCCTACACTCAAGAAACTTACTTGACGAAGCATATGCAGAAACACGCGGAGAAATCTGAGAAGCGGATGGCGAGGCAGAACAACAACAACAATAACAGTAACAGCAATAACAATAATCACCACCAGACCAATGGTAAGTTGAGACAAGATGAGGAGAAAATTGTAGACGAAGAAAAAAAAACAAACAATAATATAATGCTACCTGGAATCAGATTGTTTTGCTTGGGTCGGTCGTTTCGTTTCGACTCGAACCAAACAAACTCCATCCATGATCATGACCACATTTCCTGAGAAACTTGAAAAAACTTAACTCTCAATATCAATTTGTTCTTCCACGTCTTCTGCAGGAAAAAATACGTATATACGTACGTATCGCTAACAAGCAGCTCCGAGATATTGCTCTTGTCTGACCACATGTTGCGTTAAATATTATGAAAAGTCAAAAGAAGTGAAGTATATTGAAAAAATTTTCAGGTGGTTTTTGAT